>LUGF01012217.1:115036-135740 GCA_001625245.1 Calycopis cecrops
TTACTGGCAGACGGCAGATACAATTTTACGAATATAGAGCTAAGATTTATTCGAACATTTTGGAAAAAGAATTTGCAAAAACGACAGTTATTGAAAACAGTAATTAGGAAAAAAATAACTTACCTATTACTGGCAGTTCGTACTTTTCGAGACCTACGATGCTGTACTGACAAGGAATGTCTTTAATATCACTTCCGTTAACAGTGATCCTCCTGGATGAAGATTTAATGCCGGGTCTGAGCTCATAACCTTTCTTCAGTTGTTTGATACCGACGGCGACGTTGACCACACGGCAGATGGTAGCATTTCCACGTCCTTTCTTCAAGATAACTGTACCAGTGACTGGTACCAGTTTAGTGATTCCCTCGTTTTCGTACCACTCCACTTTACATAACGTATTTACTTTGACCTTCTTCTCGATAGAGCCATCTTCAGATATTTTTTGATCCAATTCAATTTGATTTTTCTGTAAATAATATTATGCATTCAGAATTTCTATCTATATAATATATTGTATCATTTGAAAATAATTTGGCAAATTTTTTAGGCTTGATTATTTACCTGTTGTTCAACAACCTCCAAGATACCCTGAGGTTCGTGATTAGCATCGTAAATGGTGAACTTGTCTCCGACAGAAATTGCTTCTATCTCAAAAACAAATCCTTCTGGGCGGGAATCAGTCCAGAAATAGTTGTCGTTCTCATTGAGAGTGCAATTGTATGGCTCAAAGGTGAGGCGACGAGCAAACCCACGACCAATGGACTGCAGTGTCAGCGCCTTTCCGCCGAATAAGTATCTTGGCTTAACTGATAACGGTGGTGCATCGAGAGCCTGAAAAATTTAAATTATGATTTATAAGCCGCTCAGAAAATCAAGCGTATGTATATTTTGAATTAATAAAACCTACATAAATATCTTGCAACTTCCATTTTTAATTAAAATATTATTAAAATCTAATACAATTTCTCAATTAAGTTGAAAATTAATTATTACTTTTTTTACAACAGTTTACTGAACATTAGCTTTAACTTTTACTGAACTTGATAAGATTTCAAAAAGTTATGAAAAATATTGATTGTAATATAATATTGTCTATAACAAAAACAGTACTTTTGAACAGAAATTAACATGAGATGATTTTAACAGTTAAACACAAAATGTAAATGTAAAAATGGCGTGTTGCCCTTATGAATGATACTTATGGTTTACCTATAACATGCTGCCAGCCAGTATGTCGGTTCGACCTGTCGGGTCTCAGCGAGCATTCCTGAAGTTTTTGTGTGCGCCTCTCTGGGCGTTGTTCTGAAAAACTGGACGATCCACATACCATCGCCTACAACGGCACAAAACCAGTCGCAAAAACACGCAACTAACAGTGTTGATCGTTGATGATATTTTCACTATGTAAATGTCAGCAACGGGACACTCCTCACTCCCAATGGTACCCAATGGATTGAACTACTGAGAATAGCCCATAACCAGATTTGAATTTCGTCTTACGTAAAATTGATAAAACATTGTTTATAAAAGCATACAGCGAAGATATACATCTTTTATCACGGTGTGAGGTTGCCATTACAATGGGTAAGTTATGAAATATCTCAACTTCAGTTGATAGAAAGGTAAGAAGCACTGGCATTGTTCTGTATCATAATATTATTCTTCATTAAAAGTACGATACTTTGAGGGGATTCTTAAATAAAAATATGACAACCTCACTTAAATTGTGTGTTTAATATTGAATTATAAAGTTCCTACAAATTTGGTTATGATTATGAAAAAAACTCTGCGAATATTCTGTTATAGTAATTTCCGTAATAATAATTTATGTGTGATTAAATTAATAAACACAAAGGAATAATTACTGTACTAAGAATTTTCGCTTAGTTTTGGAACATTTTCGTAAGGCATCAATGGAAACAGACTCACCATCCTTCAGAACTCTGAAATATTGATCTTGCGATAATGTTCAATAGTTAATCACAAACCAAATTTTGTAATAACATGCTGTTTCAATGTTGAATTATTTGAATTACAACAAAATACAACATATAATACTAATAATGATTACGTATAAGTAATATTAACACAAAATGATAGAAGATGTTTTGTATATTAAAATTCAAATCCGATATAGCTCTTAGCTATCTCTTTTGTAATCCAATAAAAAAATTTTGCCCGTAACTATATGGATCTTCAAAGTTTTTCCGATCTTTCCCCTTAATTGACACCACATTGATGGTACGAAAGCCGATTTATTTACGATTGGTGATGAAGCGACATCCCACATAATGTTGATAAATCGTTGCACATCATTGATTACTACGACTACTACCGCATAAAAGAAATTACAAATAGAAATGTGGAAGATTGCTGTATTGAGATTATCATAAATCAAAGTGTGGCAATCCTCAACACTTCAACAAGAAACAAAAATACAACGATTTCTCAAACTTGCTACGTAATTTGGTGAGCATAAAGTTGATATTGAAAGTCTAGTCTCACCTGCATTGGTCTTATTTTGTATCTGAATCCAGTTCTAACTCGTATATCGATGTAGACACCGATGACAGGCATTTGATGGGGAGCTGGTGGAGGTACGCGGTAGACGGCAGGAACATCTCCAAGCTTTCCTGCATCCAATAGCACCTCCTTTTCGTGCGAAACATCGCTCCAAGGCTTCAGTACAGATTCAAGTAGCTCCTACACAATTATACGAATATCAGATTTAATAAATTTTAAAAAGGCGTCCTGTTTCTTAAAACAGACCTCAATTATTTTACCATTCAAAGATTCACAGCAGCATTTGCAATCTGGATAACGACTACAAGTAGCAATAGTTTTGAGCATTTTTAATTTTTATTAATTGTAATTAATGAAAATGACTAGCTCCCACTGATTACACGGAGAGAATAAGGGAAGCTCGACTAATTATTTATTTTAGGTCTTGGCGCTACAACTTTAATTGTTGTTATAATCGGTGCCAACAAAAAAGAACGTAATTAATCTTATAACGCTTTTCATCAGGTATGCAGTAATTATTATTTATATAAATATAGTAAAAGTATATTATGGAAAGTTAAAGGCTTAAAGTTTTCATTTCCAAGTCATCCACTTTATGAATCATCTACATTCTTATGTCCACTAATTTCTATCTTTTTGATATCCACCTGACTATACCATATATTATGTATAACTACACGTTTTCTAAAATTGTTCTAACCCTTATTTTTCAAAGCACATATCGTGTTTTGTAATTTCAATAGAAATTTTCTGTATTCAAAGCTTTAATTATTCATAAAAAATACGATTTGAGTACAAAAATATTAAAAGTAAAGTAAACTAAGCAGTTCGAAAAATAAAATAACTAAAGCATTTCTTACGATTTTCTTTGAACCTATAAGACAAAATACTAATAAATAAAACAGAATTTGTTTACTAAAAACATTGCTCAACATTTAAACTTTTTTACAAGTAAACAAAACAATCTACAGAATACGTAATAAAAATAGATCATTTGTAAATCATGTAATCAAGTCAGACTACGCATCATCAATCAGCACAACATTTGCCCATTGGAAAAATTGCCGGACCAAAGTCCGCGCTGAACTCATCTTCAGAGTACAGACTGCGTAGGCGTAAACCAGTTTAATGCTATTTCTGGAACCGTGGAAGCGCATTACGGGTTTGATGACAAGATTTCTAATATCAGTTCACCCAACTAAAGTCGCATACTTTCATCACTTTTTTCGCAAAATCCATACTAATATTATAAATGCGAAAGTGTTTGTTTGTTTGTTTGTACTTCTTTCACATTAATTAATCAGATCAACGGATCAATGTGATATGTAGCATGGAGATGGTGGAAGGACTGTAGTGTCATCAGCTCCAAATATTATCTACAAAAGAAATTTTTTCTTCGCCTACGCGAGCGAAGCCGCGGTAACAGCTAGTGTTATTATTTTTCTAACGGTTCATGCGCTGAACAAACATAACTTTTTTATGGATGAAATTATTCGTAACCATTACAAAACGACTATTCTCAAAGAACAAACTACTGATAAGAAAAATAATTAATCAATAAATTAAACTAAAAATAGCTAAGGCGGTTGTGTTACTGTGGAACAGGAAAAAGTAATTGGTACAGTCTTCTTTTTACAGTTGATAAAAACTGCAACAATTTAATTATGTTTATTTTTTGTTCTAACACGTTATGGATTGCTTTTTTGCGTATAAATATTATAATGTAATCAACTTATCTAATGTATATTAAACAAATAAATCTCAAATCCCTCTTTTGGATTTAGCGTTGATATATTTTACAGCGGAATATCCCACAGTTAAATTCCATATTTATTTTGCGATGTTTTATTTTACAATAAGTAGCTGCAGTAGCTGAAATACTAAACTTTTACAAAATATCAAACCAAACGTCATAAGTTTTGCTGATCTTAAAACTAATCTTCAAATCCAGCGATGCATAGAAAATAATCGTCACACGAGTGCAGCGAGACGTGAAAATGCCCGATCACTTGACCGAAACAGTAACAAAACAGAATCTTGATATTGATTATATTGATACTATTTTATGAAAGTTGTTCCAATCCTCTAGGATATTGGACAAATATTATAGTGACAATGTAATAGAACAATAGCCAACTTAATAAATAAAGGTGGGACAGTGAAGCGACACCATTACTTTAATAACTTACAGGCAATAAGGGTGTGACAGGAAAATTTAATATCATAATGGTTTCATAATCATCATTTCAAACTTTTAGAGGCAATTTAATAAATAAAAAGAGAAATCGAAAGGAGAATATTTGCGTTAAATATAGATTTAATTAGCATACAAGTTGTGCTATGTATTCCACGTAATATCTAGAAGTTCCTATCCAAAAAATTGTACAGAATATCAAGTTTATCGAACAATTTCTTCATTCCAAGCTATTTTTAAATGTTTATTCTAGAACAGTGACACAGTCATCTACGCAATAAGAGTCCGCCTCTTCCATTGATACAAATCAATACCTCATTCTCGAGGTCAACATACTTTATTTCAATCAAAGGAATACTTACGGGTAATGTTTCTTCGCCATCGCTTTCATAGTCACTTGGCAGACACGGTTTTGGCGTATCTTCCGGGACCTTTGAGAGAAATGTTCATCATTAAAGAACAGTTTTAAAGAACATCATTAAAGAGCAGTTAGATTTCAGCATTTCTAAATTATGATTTTTTTTGTTCTGTCTATGTTGTCCCACTGCGGGGCAATGGCCAACCATTCTGGTTATGATTATATGAATTAATTATGATTTGTATTAAAAAAAAACTATGTAAATATAAAAGAAACACGAGAAATATGGCAGGTATTACTGTCATTTATTTAATTTACTACTTATTTTCACATGGCAGTTCTCTTTTATATGTACGGCATCACATAGTGCAGTGGTATTTTACCACTCATAATGAAAATCTTTGGACTAATGAAGATTTTAAATTCTGTTTTCCTTATTATCTCATGCTAATATAATATAATATTACGTAAGTCTTCCAACTTCTAATATCTGAACATTTCAGCAGTAACTACACGGAAGTAACATTTCAATAATATTATATAAGATTTAGTAAGACATCGTTTCAAATGCAAATCGAAGCATTATTTACGGTTTCCAGGAGATTGTTACCAGGCATAGGGTCGTAGTCAGCAAATACCCATATCATTTTCATGAACTGAATATGATCAGTAGATGTTGTAATAAAACTATTTTAACCGACTTTATCGCGGAATAATCAAACATTTTAGTCCGTTAAAATAGTTTTATTGCAATGTGCAATATTCGCGTAAAGTTAGGAAATCATTAAAGAACAGTTGATATAAAATAACAAATGGATATGTCAAAGGGTAGATAAGAAAGATTTCCGAAGGAGGTCAGATAAGTAAGTATGTTAAGGACTTAATAACAGCCCTCTTTCCAATTATAAGATGAACTGCAATTTAAAGGTTACCAAAATATTCCATGACGCAAAGGATTGAAGGTCGTATGACCTTCACTTTGTCTTGATATAAAACGTTAATTTTTAATGCACAAGTGGAATGCTTACGAAATTATCAATATTTTACGATTCGATGTTATTTTTGTCATCTCAAAGTCGGAAGCGTCTGTGATCTTTGACGTCCAAATGTAAGGAAATTAAACAATATAATCCGGTTTGTAGGGTTTATTTCGAAACAGGAAGTGCAATTTAAAGCCAAAATTGACGTGTTTTTTGCGATATCAGAGATTTTTAGAAATCTTCGTTTATCCTTTTTTTATGGACTTCGAAAAAAAGGAGGTGGTTTTATCTTTAAATGTATAGTTTCTACTTCCTGCGAAATTGCAAATTTTCGTTATGGTAGTTATTGCTTTAGGATCGATTTTTTAAACTTTTGTAATTCAATCGTCCACGTCAGATACAAATCACTTACAGATTCAGGATGCGTGTTTTGTATTCTGACAACGTTACGGATGATAACGTTTCTAGTTAAAATACATTACAAGCGATTTTAGGATATAAGATTAGGATTCATTAAAACCTTAATTTAGAAAATGCTACAATTTTTTTAAGACAATTTTGGGTTGAGGTGTCGCAATAGGGGCGCTGAGGGATTGGGACTTAGAAAAATTAAAATAGAAATCTTAGAAGATTCCTGGGCTTGATAAATATAAATCATACCTGAGCGGAAGGTAAATTCTCTACCAGGGCTGGCTCCTCGTCGAGTGCAGTAGAGGTACCGGCCAGACGAGCACGGGTCAGGTTCCAAAGACGACGAAGCGCCAGGGGAGTCTCCTCCACTTGCATATCCATTGAAGAAGCAGACAGCATATTGGTGAAAGTTTAGTATCCTGTAGAACAAGTTTTGTTGAATTAATCAAAATAACCTCACATGTACCGTTATTCTCGTATCTAGCATCTTATGTGCCTACTTTTTCACCAACTTCTACAAATTTAAATTTACAACATAATATCCTTTTGTTAGCATTTTTAAATTCATCTTCAAATAGTTTTGATATTATTTTTGAACAAATATTTAAAAAATATAATCCTAACAATTTATATATTTTTTACCTTGATATTTTAATAAAATCGTCAACTAATCTAAACAAACTTAGAACAAATGACCGCCATAATCCGAAATAGGATTCCAAATTCCAAGGACACAGACAAGGGGCCAGAAACAGGTACATTTTTTTATAATGATTAGAGACAGGGGTGTGCATTTGTATAAGCCCAATATATTTTTGATTTAAGGTTTGCAGTGACAATTTGAAAAATTAACCACAATATTGGTTGAAATTACATTCACAATTTACACTAAGTTTCTAACACAATGTTGATTTTTATGGTTGCTGCAATTCGCATTGGAACCATAATATTATTGTTAACGCCAGTAGCTATGGACTCGAAAGTGCTAGTTGGTTCTACCAAGTGCAGCTGAAAGAGAAAGCGCTGTCGTGTTGCGTCCGCCATTTTCTAAATCCACTGCACCGCAATCGTTTTGTTATTCTTAATTAATTTTAGAAGTGTCCTCGATAATTTCATTATTGCTTTAGTAACTATTTTTGCATTCGTTATTTTTATATTTTATTGATTAAACTATTAAACCTTTGAGCTTACCTTTTATAACAAATTTAGAAATCTTTGATTATTTCAAATCGCAACCTTCAATTATTTCTATAAATAATTTCAAAGGTTTTTTTATATTGAAAAAAGTTGTCTTTGCGGCGATCTTTTTCACGATAGAAGTTGCGTTCGTTCACGACCGTCACTGAAACACGACTAAAGGCAAATGCTTTGACTGAGATATTTTAAACTTGAGTAATCGGTCCTCCCCAGCAGTGGAAGGAAAGAAACAGCGCTATAGGTGAAAAAGGGACGCAGCGCTGTGCACGTTCGGACCTCGTGTTGAGCAGACACTCACTCACACATACGTAGGTGTTACGCATGCGTTCCTGCTATTGATACGTCTCGAATCAGCGAGGTCGTCGTCACTAACCTCCTTTCAGAGCGAAGTTCCAGAAGGACCATAGAGGGCCTTTCAGACTACAGAAGTCTCCTGAGAGGCCCACTGTTTACTAATTATCGAACTTTTGTTATATTTAGCGGCAATACAACACAAATTAAATATTTCCATGACAAATTATTGAAAATGGAAGTTTTTTCCTCAACATTTGTGACGTCACATGATCTGAAATACTTCTTTCCAAATGTTCTAGATGCATTATTATAAATAGGACTATGTTCTTAAATTCAACATTGAAATTGTTTGTACTTTATGAGTTTGCTTCCATTCCATTTGGTTGCGTGCCAGGTATAAATTTTGTGTCCCCATTTTTTTTAAGGCTTTAAAACTATTCATAAAAACCTTACACACACAATGAAATATCCCGCACTCAATTCATAAATAAAAGATAAGGTGCAGCAAACCTGTGTGATCGATAAGTTGGACTGTTGGAAAACTGGTGGGTAGCCTTTTTTAAATCAAATTCTATTGCCAAATATTATGTCAAATACACTATTACTTCAGGTAGAATTGAACAGATGGCAATTTACTTAAATTTTGTCTATATTACAATCAAGTATCCTCTTTATTTTTCTACACATTTTTTTTAATTTTACTTTATCCAAGTATTAACCTAGTATTAAACTAACATCTGTCACTGTTTAAGTGTTTTTGGAATTTGATTTTGAATTTGATTGTCACTGTGTTTTTTATGGAATTTGACAGATGCAAGTTTAATGCTAGGTTAATACTTGGATAAAGTTAATCTGTGTTTGTTATTATGGAGGTAGGGCGTTATTTAAAATGAGGACAGCGGATTTTTAAAAGGTAGGTATACAACTATGATTTCATAATGATGATACTGCTCAGGTTAATGCTAATAATAATGTTAATAATAAAATAATATAGTAATAATTAAATAAAAATAATAAATTTCGTAATATTATTGTGAGAGCTGGCGTCAAACGCTTTTGCTAATAAAGTGTGAAGTAGCTATAATATTATGAAACTTGACTACCGCGTGGTGGTTAATATATGCTTCTATATTTTATAAACGCCTCTAAGAAATTGCTTTTTAACACGCTTTTATTAGCTCGCGTTGTATGTATGTATGTAACGGAATCTTTGAGCTTAATTTTCACCGGTTTCCAGAAGTCTGATTAATTTGAAACTTTGCATACGTATCAAGGATCGATGACAATGCAATAATTTCATTACAGTTTCCCATTATCCTTGTTATAGATTGATTGCAGGATTGATTAAGCGTGTTTTTTTAGTTTTTTTAAACTATTTTTTATATTACTAAAGCCGATCGGAGCCATTTTCTCAACTGCTGACGCTCATAGACTTCCGCATAGAGGTTATGCAGATTGTTATAAGTTAAAATCTCTTCATGGTTTTTTTTAAATTTTTTTTAAGTGTGGTATTCCGTCGTCTAAGTTGTTGATGATCCTGATAAAAACGAGTGGATTTTTTTTTAGCTTATCGCTGAATTGTACGTAATAAGTACATAAATAGCTTTATATTTTCCTCTTATAACCACAGAACTAAACGATTACTTTACAACGAATGTTGACCTGTATTTAACTATTTAGTCATGCTTTTTTTATAGCATAGGAGGCAAACGAGCAGTTGGGTCACCTGATGTAAAGTGATCACCAACGCCCACAGACATCCGCAACATCCAGTTATTTCTAATTTCATGTTGCATATATTATAAACTCACTAGCGGACCCTGACCTAAAAAGGAATTTATTCCGATTCTACAGAAAGGACCGTTCTGCACCATGAACGGCTACCCTACAGTGGCCTATGGAGGGAGGAGGAGGAAGGGGGCAACGCATCTGTATAGCCTCAATGCGGATGTCTATGGGCGTCGGTAGTCCTGGCTCCGATTTCTCGTTTGCTTCCTATATAAACAAAAATTAGTAAGAGGTTGCCGAATTGGGCCTGCACGAGCGGTTAGTAGCCTAAGGCCTAGCTAATCCAGTAACTGAACGTAGGTTTGGTAAAGGGGACAGATGAGCAGATGCAAGGACGGAATGCTGATTTCATTGTGTTGTCTCAACTTTTTTTATAGTATAAGAGGGCAAACGAGCAATCGAATCCGTTTTCGTCATGCATGTCTACCGACGCTCATAGACATCCGCTTAGAGACAGATGCGTTGCCTTCCTTCCTCCTCCCACCTCCATGGACCACCGGCTACAAATGTCTATTTTTTAATAATTACCTAAAATTATTATAATGCATGCATGCATGAAGGATAATCTCCACTCTTGCATGAAAATACTTGCGCTTTCCCCACCAAGCTATGTCATGTCTAGATTTCTAGATGCTAAGCACACCACTATCTTTATTACTGAGGAAAATCTTTTAAAAGTAAATTGTTAGGTATTTAAGGGTCTTCCCCGCAGAAACCACACAGAATTCCCTCCCACGCGCCCTGTCGTAATGTTCCTATCGCTAATATATATTGTAAATATCATTAAGAAAATCATTAAATAAATACTCCTTTGTTGAGATATTAACAAATGTATGCATAATATATTTCTTGTGATTTTAAGATAAGACAAATGAATCGACAAGAATTTCGATGAAATATAAATAGAATATTGAAACTGGTCATGACAAGTAGATAGCTTAATGATGCGTAACGTAGATATTTACATCTCTTATCTGATAAGAGACAGACGTTTCTGGTCTGCCCCTTATCGTAATTACTCACACTTACTGTTTACAAAAGATTTCACTTTACCTTGTATTATGAGGCTTATCTATGAAACATCAGAATCTCCCAATACCAGTGGTTGTTCTTGCCAAAATGCCTAATATACAAGGTTGATAAGAGCGAGAAGCATTAAATGAAACCACATAAACTATAAGTGCCTACAGTTAATCCGAAACATATAAAAAAAAGTTTACGACAAGTATACGAAAATACTTTTTTCAAACAAATTATATGGCGGAAAAATGTAATCACTCTTTGTACCGGGTAGCTACACCTCGCACGGGGTGCATGACCCCGACGGTCTCAGGGTGGCCGGGCGCTCGACAGCTCACGATACAGCGTGTACGATGCGACGTGAGAAAAAACTTAAAAATTGCTGTGGCTAAAGTATTGCTCCAATTGAAATAGAAATAGAAATAGAAAAATCTTTATTTAGACACATACATATTACACTGTTATACCTAAGCCACTTAAAAGAAAGAGAAAAAAGAAATAAAAATACAATTATGATAACTTAGCCTACGACTTAATTTTAAGGTAGGTACATACCACACTGTATAAGAATAGTAAAATAAATAAAAGATAACATAAAAATTCTACATGCAAGGGATAATGCATAACAGTGCAATACACCAAGTGCCCAAAAAGGAGACCACTCAGTTGGATGACTGTAGGTTGAACCACAGTCCTGGTATTACGTGGCTCCTGAAGTCAATTGATTTGATTTTTGTTGAGTATTCTGGAAATGATACACTAAATATGTGGTTTCAGCAGGATAACAAACATTTGTACAATTTAAATGCACGTGGCAAATGTACAGACTGTAAGGCCAGTTGAGGCAAGCGTAGAAATGTAGAAACGTTACTATTACCTGTTACGCCACCATAGCAATATTGGCGTAACAGATTTAGCCGAGTGTAATGTGACATGCATCAGACGTGTATCAAGAAATTCTATACGTCGCGTTAATAAAAAAGTTCTAGGAATTCAAGCATGCAGCCAATACGGCCGAGTACACGATGCCGGCGCGCATAAAGTGATAGCTATGCTGTTACGTTTCGTTAGTTGCCGGTAACCCGTGGAGAGGAGGGGAGAAAGGAAAGGGGAGCGTTCAATTATTACGTAACGCAATTTGGAGGGAGGGGGAGTCTTGTAAAACGTTACGATACGTTACAGAGGGGAGGGGGGTTACGAACAACGCGTTACGTAACATTTTAACAACAGCTTTTTAATAAAAACAATATCCCAAGTTGGCAAA
This sequence comes from Calycopis cecrops, assembly GCA_001625245.1. NCBI lineage: Eukaryota > Metazoa > Arthropoda > Insecta > Lepidoptera > Lycaenidae > Calycopis > Calycopis cecrops. The sequence continues at coordinate 127,066 of LUGF01012217.1, forward strand.
ATTAGGACAAATGAGACCTGTTTTTGCTCAATTTTAGTTAAAATATTCGGCATATTTTTTGTGTGCGTTTTTTTGTTGTGCGTTACGTAACGTTTTGGAAGGGGGGGAGAGGCTACACAACAACGATACGGCCCTTTACATGGGGGAGGAAGGGTCAAAAATCTTTGAAAATTGAGTTACGTAATACTTGAACGCTCCCAAAGCAATGCATCTGTACAACCTTTATCCGGATGCCTATGGGCGTCGGTGATCACAAAATATTTCAGACTCCTCGTTTTCTCCCTTATACTATAACTAGCTGTGCCCCGCGGTTTCACCCGCGTTTAATTTCTAAGAAATCAATATAAACTTCAACACCCTATTTCACCTCCTTAGGGGTTGAATATCTAAAAATCCATTCTTAGCGGATGCCTACGTCGTAACATCTACCTGGATGCCAAATTTTAGCTTGATCCGTCCAGTGGTTTGGGCTGTGCCTTGATAGCTGGCTATGTCACGTTTGAGTTTTATATATATAGATAGAAGATAAAAAAGATGCTTTAATAATAACAACACTTTCTTGTGTTCCTGCCGTGTCTCTTAAATTGTGGCCTCAAACGTGTGATAGACATTATTGATAAACGAACAACGAGTGTTCTTAAATAGTTTCCATGCCATTCCGGTGTAATTAATGTAAATGGACGTAATATTTGGGAGATAATAAATAGAAATGGATCCACAGAATATTTCACTCGGTCGTTGCTATTGTATTTCCGATATTCATTCTATCAACTATAATGATTCAGGTAGTGTAGTGCAGTCGTCCTAGCCGATTTCGGCTACGGCGGTCGTCTGTATAGACGAGCCATCTGCGCAGGACATATTATAGTGCACAAGTGTGCGCGCAAACACAAGTGCACTCTCTATTCTCATATTCCGATGGGACGGCAGACCGACACGGCCGGAGAGAAATCAGGCGCCGGACCGACGCGCGACGGCTTAACGTTCTCCGAGGCACGGGGGTGTAACACCGCCAACTTCCAGGCACGGGGGTGTAACACCGCCAACTTCCAGGCACGGGGTTGTGACACCGTCAACTTCCTGACTCCGGAGTCCGGACTCTTATTAGAAATTGAAAAATCCTAGGATTTGAACCCGGGACCTCATGTCTATGGTTGAACATACTTAACACTGCACAACGAGGCAGTCAGTTAGTACTAGGATAGTGGAACATCAGGATATGTCTCAGTTATGCTGTCGCGTTTCGTGCGGTGAGTAAGTAGCCGGTGGCCCGTGTAGGATTGAGGAGGATGGAGGGCAATGCATTTGTATAGCCTCTATGCGTCTATGGGGGTTGGTAGTTATGAAAATGGCTCCGTCTGCTCGTTTGTCCCCTTCTACTACATAAAAAATATGTTGGGATACGATTAAAATTAGAAGAGTTTAATTAAAACCGCCGGAAGGCTCCCAATATAATTTAATACGTGTCTTCGTAGGTCAAACCACTGTACATTTTTACTAAATGATCTAAGGTACGTATATTATAATACTGGATAATTATAAAACAATATACAACGAAATTTGTTAAAATGAAATTTAATATTTATTGACTTATGAAAAAGAAGACAATAGTAATTGCAGTTGTGATGAAATAATTAAAACTTCTTCCAGTAATCATTAATGTTGTAACGAGAGTTGTGTTGAAATGTTTCATGTTTGTGTGTGTGTTTGTGTGATAAGTAAACAAGAAATACAGTTCGGATTAAACACAATTCAAATGACAACAGTAAAAATAATATCAATTGTAACTTGAACCTTAGATTTCTAAAAAAAAAATTATGAAAAATTATAGAACTAAATTTAAGTGTTGTATGTTTTGTCCAGCAAGGTTGCGAATATTTAAAAACGGTTCGGTTAGGTTTTGTTAATACATACTTTAAATATCAAATCCTAACCGTCGTTCTGTATAATAAGTATACTATCTATTGAAATGATTCTTCGAGAACAGGAGCAGCCATTTTAAGAGTCTTATGAGTCAAATGGTTACGAGAACAAAAGAAAATGATATCATTACAATTTGCCAATATTTCTGATGTTTTTCTAATTTTATATGTATGACAAGCCTCGGTCAAGATCGTTTCATCTATCCGGAGCTACGATGCCACAGATATATATAGAATTTTAAGGAAGAGGTAGTGCCACGCTGCATGCACGCATGCAGCCGAATTGGGCCACACGTCCGGGGAAGTACTTCTCGCTTACTCGAGACAGGCGTAAAGTGACAACTGTGCTGTCGCGTTTCGTGCGGTGTGTAATAATATCCGGAGGCCCATGTAGAAGAGAGGAGAATAGAGGACGGCGCATCTGTATAGCCTCTATGAGGTTGTCTATGGATATCGGTAGTCATGAAAATGGCTCCGATTCCTCGTTTGCCTCCATATACGATAAAAAAAACCCAGGCCTAGAAAGTTTTTTTCCATTATGTTTATAAATAAAAACATAACAAACAAGCCTTAATCAAATTAGTACGTGGGCTAAAATTATGTGTATTGAGTCTACATGAAAAGTGCCTAAAGACGACCTTCAGTTTATTCTACTCTTTTGTCACTTTTATTTGTGATAATTTAGTCTTCACGGGCAATCATGTTTTGAGGTCGTGATTGAAGCGGTTTTTAGGGTTCCGTATCCAAAGCGGGAAAACTGGTCCTGTTACCATCGACCGTAGTCTTGCTATCCCAGATGTATCTGCTACAGAACACCCCAGTGCCTGGTCAGGGGAAGGATCGGTCTTCCTCACTGAGGGGCCACTCCGGCAACTAAAGAGCCCGACGCCTCTGTATACTTATCCAAGATCAAGTGCCCATCCTTAGAACACGGGGTCCGAATTTTAATGGTAAAAGAAGCTGTAGATATATAGCGCTTGAACTCGAATGTCTTCATCTGCAGTTCACTACCGGACATTCTGTCATCTGGCAAAACATCACATCCTAAAATAAGGCCACTGCCACCCGAAATTGAAAGGACGTTACTCGCCAGCGAGGTTTCCCCTTCGGAGACCCGTCTGATGGTCAAGGCTGTGCCACAAGCGTGGCAGATGAGATCCTCCGTCTGGAAAGCCCTGTGTAATAGTGTGGTAAAATCAAGAGCAAAATCCTTTAAACATATGGTCTTAGACCTTTATTTATAGCATTATTTTTTTTTAGATATAATTCAACGTCATGTAAAATTGATGAATTGATTGTAAAATTGATTGTCATGTAAATGATAGTTAGTGATGAGGGCGGTCAATGTCATTTCAACAGAAGTTATGGACGGATTTTCCGAAATGAAAGATAAAGGTTTGATAAAATCAAAAATACTCTAGACTGTGCTTAGTGTTCTACAATACTTGGAAATGATCAACAGATAGATAAATGTGGCGTCTCCAATTCCAGTTTCAAGTGGATACCTACTTGTTTTTATCGTACACTTGGGTAAATCTGTCTGATATAGTAGGTAATAAAATGGTCCACGGAGGTGGGAGGAGAAAGGGGGGCAGCGCATCTGTAGTCTATGCAGATGTATATGGGCGTCGGTAGTCATGAAAATGGCTACAACTGCTCGTTTGCCCTCCTATACCATAAAAAAAAAAAATCTAGATCACAGCCACTAGTTCTTACTTGTTATCACTGCAATTTGTTTGTTTATAATAAAACTGGTAAATCTCAAGTAGTTATTTGCGCAGATAATTTCTCCACTATTCAACGTATTAAACAAGACTATACATTTCGATTAAGCAGCGATTAAGTCGAGGGTGAAACCTATTTTTTTTCCCGCGGATATCCGCATATACCCACTGATGCGGATCTCCGGATCATCACAAGGTAATAAAGATATAGTAGACGAATTAGGAATTGGTAGAATAAATACAATATAATTATAAAATTACTACTTAATTTATAAAAATATATGTAATCTTTCAACTAGAAGTATTTTGTAGCAAAATTTCGCATATACGCAGTAACTTTGTCAAACATAAAATATAGCGTTGATAGTATATGTTGTAATTTGTCTACTAGTTAAGTACATATATGCTCACCTATGTACTTAACGAGTAGGCCGACTCTAAAATAGAGGCATTAAAGTAACAAGAAGTTATAAAAGACCAATACAAAAGTAATAGTTCCCAATTGTGAAGTTACCTTATTATATATATTTATATATATAGATATTTTATCTATTAGGAAATAAGCCACAAATAACTCTCTATATGAGCTTCCGTCAGTCGGCCGCCGTCCTAACCAGTTACAACTGGCTCACGTACGTTTTTGTGTTGGATGTAAACAGAAAGGTCATACTGTCGTCGTTGTGTGCATAACCGACGTGTGAAATAAGGAGGTTCTGATCGGTTTCAATTTATTGATTACTAGCTGTGCCCCGCAGTTTCACCCGCGCTTAATTTCTAAAAAATCGATATAAATTTCAACACCCTATTTCACCCCCTTAGGGGTTGAATTTCTAAAAATCTTAGCGGATGCCTACGTCGTAACATCTACCTGAATGCCAAATTTCAGCTTGATCCGTCGAGTGGTTTGGGCTGTGCGTTGATAGATGGCTATGACACGTTTGAGATATAGATAAAAGACGACATAAAAATGTGTAGGTATGTTAATTTGTTATATTTTTAATAACTCAAAACTTTGTCGTTCACCAGCCTGTTTCAATAAATTAGAACTGAGATTGGGGATCGTTTTACTAAAGGTGCAAGGGATATTCTTCTGAAGAGGGAACAGCGGTTCACGTGCACGTGGTGTGCACTGGAGCACAGGTTGCCAGGTAGACGGGAGTAGCAATGGAAGGAGCCTTCTATTTAGAAAGTTCAACACAAAGAAACTTCCTGTGGCCGCTGAACTGACAATAAAGAGCTAAAAAGAGTTACGGAGCAAAGTGTTCGGACTCTAAGCATAAGTATATAATCTATGGTTCGGACTGTTCGAGTTTTTACATATTATACTAGCTGTGCCCAGCGGTTTCAACCGCGAAATCCATATAAACTTGAACACCCTATTTCACCCCCTTAGGGGTTGAATTTCTGAAAATCCTTTCATAGCGGATGCCTACGTCGTAACATCTACCTGGATACCAAATTTCAGCTTGATCCGTCTAGTGGTTTGGGCTGTGCGTTGATGGCTATGTCACGTTTGAGTTTTATATATATAGATATAAACTAGCTGCGCCCCGTGGTTTCACCCGCGTAACTTTCGATCCCGTGGGAATATCGATATGAAAAATAGATATTGGCCGATTCTCTACTCGTTAAGCACACAAAATTTCGTGAGAATCGGTCCAGCCGTTTCGGAGGAATTCAATCACGCACACCGTGACACGAGAATTTTATATATTAGATAAAGTTACTAACTTTGTTTGTTTGTATTTTGTAGGGGTTATGCGAATTTACGCCCTAGGATGTGTGTGATCACCGCTAGCGCTCACCTATATTTCTAATATCATGCAGGTAACAATTTAAAGTACTTTGCACTCATCACTGCAACGATTACTGTGTCTTGGGAAATCCCTTAAATACATTTAACAAATTCTCAATAAGAATTTTCCTGCTATTGAAAGTAAGTGTTTCAAAAACACATAAGATGAATAGTAAATATACAAAACTTAGGAACAGGCAAAAGTAGCTAGATACCGATTTAGTAAAATTATTAGCAATCTAGAATATAAAGTAACGGTAAAATTTAATATATTTTTAGTTAGATTATGGTTTCATTATATTTTAGCTTTATGTTTGACAGTGAACTTTGTTTTGTTTGACAAAATAGTTTTGAATATCTGGATCTGCTCATTTCTTTTGTCACTGTGTCTACATAAGACTACAATTATGAAACTCTATCTCCTCCGATACGGTTCAACCGGTACAAAATGTTGTGTTCATATCGGGTATTTTTCATCTCGATATCACGGACACGGACACGACATCCACGGGATCGAAACTCACACACTTGAAACCACGGAGCGCAGCATATTATATAAACTCTGAAAGTATTTGACAGTTGTCTTAATGGGTAACAGAGTGTCTGAATGTATGCGCACAATTGACCATCACTCAATCTATCCCAATAGACTATTTTACTTCGCGATAAAAACTATCTTAAGTTATTCCATAATCAATGCCAAGTTTAACCCAAATTCGTGCAGTAGTTTAGACACAAACAAATATGCATACATTAGCATTAAAAGATCGTGTATGAATACGGTTTTAGTCAATAGGCAAAGCCTAAACGATAGCCAAAACATACAGCAACAGCCGCGCTGTGCTCTATATCCGATATGAAACCTACTTCCTTAGCCGGTACTTGATAAGGAGATAATATCTCAAGCCGGGTGGATTGTTTGCGTAGTACTTGTAGCACGTGGTGTCTGTGTGACTTTTATCTTTTTGCACTCATTCCTTTGCGCAATAACTGATTTAAAATAAGAATGGAATACAGATACACATATAAAAACAATAAGACAATGACGTTTAACTTAATCATTCACGTCTCACGTGATCTTAGTCGGATGGTTTTCTTAAACAGCCAGGATAATGATGGACAGAGGATATTTACACTCCTAAGCGAAGACCTGCCCCAGTTTATGTAATTGTAATATTTCCTTGTGAAAATTCTAAGTCATAATGCGCTGAGCATGGCATATCGCATAGCGTAAAACGAATTAAGAAGTTTTGAAAAATAATAGGTATAAGCGTCGCGTTTCATGCTGGGTGCATTATTAAATCAGTAAAAATAAAAGGGATTAAAAATTATTAAGGCAGTAAAAATAAAAGGGATTAAAAATTAATAAGTCAGTAAAATTAAAAGGTATTAAAAATTATTAAGGCAGTAAAAATAAAAGGGATTAAAAATTGTTAAGGCAGAAAAAATAAAAGGGATTAAAATTATTAAGGCAGTAAAAATAAACGGGATTAAAAATTATTAAGGCAGTAAAAATCAATGAGAACGAAAAGTGAAATTGTAGGAAGTATAATTGTTTGAAAATAAAAAGTTCGGAGCAGTTGTTGACTAAATAGCCTAACGGAAACTGTGTGATATCAGAAATGGTTGCGCTAACGAATGTTTATCATTGACCGGATACAACAATATCTCTACAGGTTCAGTTCGGTACAGTTGTGAACCTATAGGGAAATTGTTTATGAGGTGTCCAGCCAAAAATATGCCTTTTTTTTTTGTTCTCGCAGGGGAATGGATTTACGCACGATATCCGGGAGCCTGGTTGGCTACCGGACCTTTGTCGGGTTCGGCGATTGGTACGCCCCTACCGACTAAACCCCTGCGGGCGCCCTGAGCCGCTTTTATTGGGGGATCCCGGATCTGCAAGCTATAGGATCCCTCCAGCGACAGGCTGGTCTTGGCGAGAGACCAGACTTAACCTCACCGGGGACTGTCCGGCATCCTACTGAACAGTCCCGACAACGTCGTGCCATTTAGCTGAACCGGGTTCGCATCCCAGTCCGACACGAGCACAGAGGTGCTACTGGAGGCGCGCTAAGTAGCGCCTCCTACGCACCCCCGTTCGTCGTCTGCGGGGCGACGCGGCCTCCTCTCTTACCCGCAGCCAAAATTATGCCTATTCTAATTCTCTTTTTACTCTTGTATAAGTAGATACAGTCTATATACTTTCATAGTATCTTTCATTGTCTTATCTACGTAAGTACCTTAAGCTTTATGCTGTCCACGCACCGAAGCTGCCGGCGGCCTGATTTTAACGATATTGCCGGTGTAGACAGATTAAAAATATATTAATAATTATAGCTTAACATTTAAATTTTAAACTCGTCACTGTCTTCCGTCTCCATCTTCGGATGCCACTGAAATCGGTGTCGGAGAACTCAAATTCTTCGACGTATGCCGAGTGTTATCCCTATTCCCTGTCAGTGCCTATCCCCTCCACATTGCCCTTCAGTGCAGATAAACAGTATACACTAGGCGTGAAAAGTTGTTTTTTGTTTATGCGTAGGTTACCTAGTTGAAATCTTTTGTTTGTTTTTTTTTTCTTTTTACAAGATTCTTTTCTATTTCTTTGTCTATTTATTTTGGAGTACTGAATAAAATCAGGCCTCCAACGTGGTCGGCGTCGGGCCGACGGCTTCGGTGTGTAGACAGCTTTTGTTTCCTAAAAAGAGGCGCAGTATAAGTATGACAATAGGTGCATGATTTTAAAGCGATACGATCACACAGCGATGGCCGGTGAGTGACAACACTCGCAAGTTGCAGGTTGACATTTGACTATGTAAAGTGTAATATAAACTAAACGTACGGTACTGTGTTTATTTCCTAGAGAGGAAGCCTTGCCATTTGGTTTACATACATTATTATACACATTTTAGTAAAATCATTCACGGCTTCGATACGACTGCTACATGTATATATGAAAAAAGTATTTTTATTATGGTATTTGCCCCCGGCAAACGAGCAGTCGGAGCCATTTTCATGACTGCCGACGCCCATAGACATCCGCATGGTGATAAACAGATGCGTTGCTCTCCTTCCTCCTCCCACCTTCATGAGCCACCGGCTATTGACACACCGCACGAAACGCGATAGCACAGCTGTCCCTTTACGCTGCGCGCCGGTCTCATGTAAGTGCATATAGGAATAATTAATATAAATTTAATATTATAACAAACTAAGCTAAGGTGGGTGGACCAT
>LUGF01012217.1:135938-146801 GCA_001625245.1 Calycopis cecrops
TTATAACAAACTAAGCTATATCTAATGTAGACGACGGCCAAGGCGCGAGGCGCGTTTTTCAGATCAAATAAAAGAAAAATAGGCAAGCGCTAGACAATTGTCTAGGTCACTAGTGGTCCTTGGAAGCATCTCAAGTGGTCCACGAGTTATGCCATTACCTCCAGATCAATAAACAAAATTTTCGATGTGCTGCGGACCACTCAGTTGGGATGGTCCGCGGCATAATGAAAATTTTGTCAAATGGTCCCTCAGGACTGAAAGGTTAAGAACCACTGGTCTAGGTCTTAAATTTAAGACGATGAAGCTATATCTATATATTTTTTTAAATATAAACTCTTGGTTAGAACGTGCCGAGTAATCACAGGCAAAATACGTGCAAAAATCTAAAATACTTATCAGTCGCATTTAGGTAACGAAGTCTCGTACTATCACTGGATGTCCACATCGACCGCCTTGGGCCGTGAGAAGCTCTTGTGTACTCCGAGATAACCTACACTTTTCACTTTGTTGCCATGCCTACAAAGTGTAACAGTACACAGTTGCAGTGAGGATTAGTTTTTAATGGGATATGACAAAGCAATGGGAGTCACTTGGTGAGAACCATTAATTGTCGTTCATTAATTGTAGTTACATGGTGTAGAATAGTCTAAGTAGCAGTATTAAGAGATAGTGCCACACTGCATGTTTGCATGCAGTCGAATTAGGCCGGCACGACCGGGGAGGTACCTCTGGCGTAAAGTGACAGCTGTGCTGTCGCGTTTCGTGCGGTAAGTAGTCGGTAGCCCATGGAGGTGGGAGGAGAAAGGAGGGCAGCGCATCTGTATAGCCTTTATGCGGATGTTTGTGGGCGTCGGTAGTCATGAAAATGACTCCGGCTGCTCGTTTGCCCTCCTATATCATAAAAAAAAATGCAGAAGAAAGTAGCCCGACTGCCTCCTATCTAGATCCATTGACACAGTTGCATATATTATTTTTGTCCAAAGATCATTATTGCGAAATATCGATCCCAAAGTTGACTGGACACCAGCTGTGTAGCTGTCGAACTTGAACTAAATGGATAGTAGGGATGTACAATACGAGAGAATTGATATACATCGCGACTATAACATCTTTTTTTATAGTACAGAGGGACAAAGGAGCAGTCGGAGCCATTTTCATGACTACTGCCCAAAGACAGCCGCATAGAGGTTACACAGGCGCGTATCTTCGATAGCACAGCTCTCACTTCACCCCGGTCGCGCCGTCCAATTTTCTGCAACGCTGCATGACATTATCTCTTATCTCTCTATTATTTGCTTGTTGCCTGCACTCTGCCTTTACCATCTCTATTATTTAAGAAGAGCCAATGGTCAGTTCAGTAATATTGTTTGAAGGACGAAGTGTACTGTAGCCTGAGACACAAGCGTTAAGCTTAGTTTAGGCTCAGATTAGGCTCAGACTCAGACTCAGTTACTGAATAAATAAATGATGAATAAGATCTAAATTATCACTTGATAAATTTTCTTTGGTAAACATATACCTACCATAAAGCTACCTACCTAGTGATTACATGCTTAGAAAGCATCCAAGAAGAGACAGGTCTTCCTGTCATTCATCATTCATTTTCGTATTTTCATAGTATAACTCTAATTCAAATTCTCGAATTTAATACAACGGTGATATGCCACAATTACTTGTGTATTCTGCTGAGATAAATGTTAGTAACAAATAGACATACAATAAGGCCAGCTGAGTCGAACAATTGGCCGCTTGTAGTACTACGTTCATCTGCTACGCCTACGCAGCAACTCTACCCTGCAGTCAAGTGCAGCTAAATGCGTCAGACACCAAAACCTATAAAATCGCGTCTCGACTTTAGAAAGTAATTGCCTTATTTATAGATCGAGGTAAGTGATTGCTTCAGATATCACTGACGTCAATGCCCCTCGCCCCACAGGTTACAGCTTAATTAGTTATCTGTGGACTCGTGGCTGAACCAGACTCATCTAGTTCGCGTTGTGCACGTGTACACAATTTGTATACTTTGTTATGTAATGTTATGACTTGGAATTGCTGTTTGGGGTGGTCGTGCGATTCGCAATTTAAATAAATAAATAAACGTTTATTCTAAAAGGTCTGTACAGATAGTAGAACAAATAATCAATGTTCAGTCAAAGTTGATATTGCAAAATTGGTTCCAAGGTCGGCATTTGCTGACACACATGTACCATGCCAATTTGAGTGCGCGCTGTGTATTGAGCTACATAGTATTCTAGGGCCCTGCAGGTGGAACCGATTAGTGGTTACGGTCTTTCTTTAGCTATATTATAGCCACGGCAGATATACTACTTTTCATGACATGACATTTCAGACATGCAACATCGGCGATCGGCGGTTTAGTTTCTTTTTAGAAGCTGAATGCAGCGACAAGACGCTCTAGTGCGTTACGTATGCTCAATACGTAACACTCGGAGCAGTCGCTAAATCGCGCGATACCGACACTGCTACTGAACGTAGAATCGCTAAATCGTGATGCAGAATTGATGCAGTCGCAAAATCGCCGATGGCCGATGCTAAAAGTAGCGCATGTACTGTGCGGACTTAGATATTCGTATTATTTCCAAAGCCCTTTTCTTGATGAACCCTATAGTAACAAAAATTGAGATTATGAAATGTGTCAGGTTCGACACGTACCTAACTGCAGTTTCCATAAGAACATGAGTCCAAAGTAAAAGGTGCGCAAGAGACATTACCCGTAATTTACACTATTTTACTTCTCACATTTGTTTCCTACATATTTTGGTGATGTTGTATAGCGATAAAAAAATCTGTTAAATCTAGAGTGCTAATTGCAGCAAAGAAGTGTTTGAATTCAGTTTGGTTAGCGTCTACAGCCCACATTTGTATCCCAGCTGCTTGTTAAGATCTTTTTTCTTTTTTTTTATATTATTGGTAAGGGGGCAAACCAGCAATCTGGTCACGCATAATATTACTGAAAACTATTTCCCCCTTCCCCCTCTTCCTCCCTCCAAAGGACACTGGCCACTTAGAAACCGCATGAAACGCAACAGCACTGCTGTCACTTTACGCCGGTATCGTGTAGGCGAGAGGTACTTCCCCGGTCGTGCCGGCCCAATTCCGATGCATGCATGCAGCGTGGCACTACCTCTTACAAAGATACGCTGGAGACCATACCCAGCTAGGTTAGACTTAGTACGGCCAGCCTCAAATATTTTAAAACGTTGGTTTGACTAAGATACTTGCTAGGTTCTATGCACAAGGCCTACGCTGACGCAGCCTTAAGCTTCTCTCATTGGTCCAGGTCATTCCAGGACTGAATTCCTAGGCATACATAGTAGAATGTAATATAATAGTGCCATAAACAAGTCTAATGTCTTGTATGTGGGGCATAGTTTTCAGTAATATGTTTGAACAGATAAATATATTATTAACAACAAGCTACGTGCCAATTGTACAGACGACATCACGAATTTGCATTAGATATAGTTATTTATAAAGTATCTGGGTCACCAAATTGAATTTGTGTAGGTATGTACCTCTGTGTGTATTCTTCATATAATATGTACATATATAATTCTACTGTACGTATGTATGTCACTGAACTCCTAAACGATTTCAATGATTTCTTTTTTGCATGTTTGGGTGGCGCTCTGGGTGGTTTAGATTCACATATCAGCTCTTTCATCCATATTCCTATGCCTTAGAATTACGCGGTGAAACCGCGCGGCACAGCTAGTGTTCATATATATTTTTGTCTGCTTTCTCTATGGTTAAAACTATGTTTGCAGTGAACACTGCCAGTGTACTTCTCTAGTTATAAGTATATCATCTATGAACACTGCTTTAGTGGCAAACAAAGGCAAACATATTAAGTTGGCGTCTGCAAACACGCTATACCTTCATAGCTCCACTTTCTTAAGGGCAAACGAGCAGTCGGAGCCATAGAAAACCGCCCCGAGAGCGTCATACAACCATTCTTTTTTATTGGCAAGAGAGGTGATCGCGTTAGAGATAGCCCACAAATATCCGCAACATCAGATGTTTTTATACTCCAAATCTATGAGCCGTATTAAGTAGGTATAGCGGACGCCCGCAACTTCTTTATGTAAATCATTTTTTTACCGCAGTCGGTTAAAAAGTAGCCTCCTCGCTAAATGGACTAACTAATACTGAAAGAATTTTTCAAATCGGACTCATAGTTCCAGAGATTAGCGCGTTCAAACAAACAAACTCTTCAGCTTTATATTACTATTACGTGGTTATAGGTATTGCTTAGTCAGAAATCATTTTCATACTAGTATGAAAATCATATTACCATCATAAAATAAGCCAATTTGTATTAATAAAAATATTTTATTTCTTTATGTAAATAAAAATATTAGTACATACTTACTAGATATAACATAACTAAGAAACATAAATACATTTTTTTCCATTGCATACTTCATATTTTAAATGAAACCAACATGAATTCATCAGTCATGTTTTTATTTGATCAAATGCACTAACATGATATGCACTATGAGTACATACTAGTGCTTCAATCTTACTTGTGGAAATAAATGAACTAAAATATAAACTACATTTAAATAATTTAAAATATCTATTTCGTATCTATCTAAGTATAAGGCCAACATCTGAAAAATTCCCAACTATGCAGGTCATATTAATTGTAGTTCAAAAATGAATTTCAAAAGATTTTCCGTAAATGGGAAAAGATGCATACGAAGGGTTATTGTCTAACTCAATTTCCCTTTCCTCTCTTCCACCGTACGCGCACGGGTAACAAAAATGTCTGTGGGTAATCATTGGTAATGGTAAAGATTGTAATAATTTGGGTTGTACGTGGGAGAAGTGACTCGAACACGATAATTAATATAGTTTTTAACAAAAGGCACCAGGTCTCTATGAAAAGGCGATATTCTGACACAGTTAAATATTAAGTTATATTAAACAATACAAAATAACTTCAAATTCTTTTCTTACAATTTTTTCATTGTAATTTAAAACACAAATTTCTGACTCATGCGCAAGTAAATAAGCATAGTTGTATCAGTTTTAAATATAAACAATAAATAAAAGCAGTTGGGTCCAAATAAAATGTTTGTTACGTTATGATCTAAGTAATTAAAATTCTAGTGTCACAGTATGTGTGACCAAAGTCTTCCGAAACTTCTTGTCTGATTATGAAATTTTCCCACTTGCCTTTCACTTTTTTATGCTATGGCTCCATCGGCTGCAAGGATTCTGCCAATGTTAGAGCTCGGACAAATATATTGCGAGTATTCTTTAGATCTGAGAATCGATCGTAAAATCCTAATCCTATCTTCTGTAGCATAGAGGAAACTCCATACTCATATCAAATGAAACCTCTATGTTTGATATGTTTCTTAATAAAACATTAGTTTAAATTTGATTGAAAGAACGAGCATTTTCCTTCTTGACAGGAAAAAAAAGATTATTCTATAGGATTCTTTGAAAGACTACATAACAGATTATTTTATTATATATTATTATTTATTAGCATTTCACCCAGCTGGGATAGAATAATTAGGCAGTAATAGTCTAGGGTCTTTTAGGGTTTCATAGGTTTTTAGGTAATACTGCTACAGAAGTGAACTACGCCCCGTGAATAATCTACAGCAGCATAAGCAGTATTACACTTCCAATATCGTCACAAGATCAAATTTTATGCGGTTACCCGGTATTTATGTACCTATACCGTATTTGGTGGCTAATTTATTTAACTAAAATTGAAACATAGGTACCTACTTTCATGGATGTCACCAAAAACCGTCACGCTCTTAAATCAGTACTTACTAGCTTAACTTTGGCTATTTCATTTAACAAAGTTACATTTATTTCTCTTTAACAATTGGCTGTTAAAATTTTAAGTATTCAATAAAAATACAATGTTAGTCATGTTATTTATGGTAACTTTACACTTAGGTATATCTATAAAAAAAAATTTCAACAAAATAATTTGTACGGACCGAGCTAGTTTCATTTTATTCTTAAAACGAGAAGTTTCTGGTTATTGGTCGTAGAATGGCTGTTTAATTTAGTAACTTTTTTTGTATTGGAGCAAACAAGCGAAACCCACTATCCCGGCTACCTACGCCCATAGACATCCGCATAGATGTTACACAGATGCGTTGCCCTCCTTCTTTCTCACCTCCACGGCTACTTACACACCGCACGAAACACGACAGCACAGCTGTCACTTTACGCCGCTATCGTGTAATCGAGAAATACCTCCGAAGGCGGCATACATGCATGCAGCGTGGCACTACATCTTTCTAAAATTGTTCTAGTCTATCAACAAACCCTCATCACATATACAATCTCCAAAATATAAATACTGCAATAAGAAACCTACTAAATTAGAAGTACAATCTGTGGTCCCACTATCCCACTTCGAAACAAACTATTGAATACACAGCCTCTTGAAATTTTCCAATTTTAATTGAGTACAACTTTAATAAAAGGCAATCAACTAATCACCATATTACACACTGCCATCGTTCCAACATTTAAAAAAATTCATTCCGAGCTTTCGTAGCAAAGCAGAAGTTTTGCACAACCACTATATTGTTATTATAGTATTGAGGACAGCAATGGGCACAAGCACTTATAGTTACAAAATAGATAAAAGGACGAGCAAAAATATTCCATACGCAGGAGAGAAAAGTATGATGCGTGCACGCGCTGATCGACTCGCTGTCAAACGGGTACTGGCTGCACTCAGATTTTTATTCATCCCTATTATACAAATATTCTGATCGCTTTTATCTAGAACATTCTGTAGTTGTCCCATCACTACACATCCCATATAAATATGTCCTGTAACATCCCTAGAGCCTGCTGCTGAGCATCAGTCTCGGCTGTCAGGTCGATGGTCACGCATTTGGCCGCCTGCAGGATCTTTAGACACGAAGCGTTCTCGGGTGGCAATTTATTGTAGAGCTGCGCGTACATCGCCTTCGCACAGTCGAAGTGGAACACTAAGGGGTCGAGGATATCTGGTAGATCCGCCGGAGTTAGAAGACAGCAGAGATGGGCAAGAGTGACGCAGAGCTGGAATGAAGAAAAAATAATTCAAGATTATTTTTGCTTTTCAGAAATATAACTTCGAAAGACGTGAAGGGAGAGACTAAAGATGGAGTTATTGGGTAGATAGGTAGCACCATAATTCAAAATTGTACCTACGTCAGAAAGTCAAACAAACAATAAAGTAATTTTTCGTCAGAATTTAATTCAATATAATGACAATCGATCAAACTGTATAGGCATATTATTATATTAGTCCGGTCAATATAGACATTTGAAATAACAAAAATTCCCGGAAAGCCAAATTTTGGTGGAGACCTATAGTTTGCCATTACAAATCAAGTTTTAAAAGTCCCCATCGATCCTATGTGTGCTTAAAAAGTTATTCGAGGTCAAAGGACAAAATTTGAGGTTTATTGAATTTTGCTTGAAAACGGTAAGTTTTACCAAAAAAAACTTTAAGCCAAAGTTGTAGATCTTAAAATTATCTACAAAAATGGTATCAATGATTTTTTTCCTAACAGTTACCATTCCTGAGATATCGCGATTCTAAGAGTCATATTTTACATGATATGCACATATAAGCCACGTATATACATATTAGGCACTTAATACAAGTATAAATACTTATTTGTGTCTCTTTTATACCTCCTCCACCAAAATTTGGCTTTCCGGGAATTATTGCTATTTTACCACTTTTTTATGTCTAAATTGACCGGACTATAGGTATGGTGTCTTTATGGACTTTTAAATGTTCAGTTATTAACAGTAGATTTATTAAACTAATATCACCTGCTCAATAAGATTATCTTTGTGTTTGTACTCCGTGAAGTCATCCACGTTGGCAGCGGTCTCTAGCGCCGCCATTACAGAGCCCCACACCACTACAAGATGGCGGCCGTATTGCGCGCGCTCGCACGGCGACCGCAGCGCTGATGCCGCGTTTATGCGCACTTTAAGATTTTTGCATTCTTGAGCTAATTTGCATAGGCTTTCGAAGGATTTACTCTGTAACAAAGATATTACTTTTTAGGAAAACCTAAGAAAATTAGGCTTTGTATGGAAATACTATCAAATCAAAGCAAATTTTACTATTTTGACGACAGTTTATTTATCTCTTTACCGTAGTTTTCTACCGACCGGGAGACTACTAAGTCGTTCGCAGTATTGTGTACTGCCTCTTCGACATTGTACTTTTCTTAATGATATTTTCTTTAGTTTTGAAAGAAGAATAGATGTCTCTTGGAACATATCCGATAAATACGGTGGGCGACAAGAGTGTCCACTTTAAGCTCTTGCAAAACTCATCTTAGCTTGTTGCGAAGTTTGAGCTTGCACGTTATGGTGGAGAAGCAACGGATAAAAGAGCAATTGTAGTAGTTGAGCTATTTATTTTAAATATACTAACCAGCCACTCTTCACAATTGGTATACAGCACGGTATTCTTCATCGCGTTACCGAGCGCGTAACACGCGTTCCAGCGCACCTTCATGTTGCTGACGCGACACGCGCAGTCGAGCAGCCGCTCGAGCGCCGCGCCGCACAGCCGCTTGAGTTGCGTGTGCGTCTGTAGATGCGAACTTGTCACGTATCTCAGAAGGTTGCCGAGACCTCGCACCGCGCTCATTTTCACCTTAAAGTAATAAGAAAATCTATGCGTATAATGTGTCCTAGGGTATTGTAAACGGCCTGCAAGGCATCAAAAGCGTGGGTTAAACATAAATATCGGCGTTAAATGTCAGCTGATATTCCATAGTTAAGGATTTGTAAAGAGGATGTATTTAGGCATTAGTTTCTACTACTTCATAATACATAGCTGTTACTTAGCGGAAACCTCCACCAGCAATGTATACCGCTTACTAACGAAGACGATGACAATAATGAGATAGTCGACATAACATAACACATACACATACATAACATAACATAACAGACGACAATATGACAGTGGATGACGATAGTGATGTAGTAAGTATTGTAATCGACAACGTATACCTTATCGTTGTCTGCGGCGCAGCGCACGCTGACCTCTAGCAGTCGCAGCAGCAGGCTATCGTCGATCGACTCTATTTCGGCCTCCTGCCTGCACAAACAAAAAACAAATATTCCACGGAAACTTCCACTATTTATAGATAATTGGTTTTGTTTTTTGTTTACGCGGGGATCTTGATAGTCTAGTCAATGACGGTCGTTTCCGATAAGTTATTTTCGTCTTATTTCGGATACTTTTAGACAATGGAGGACATATTATAATGTAAGTACATGAATGTCATGTGCATACAGCATATTCACAATTAAGTATTTCATGGAAAGTATTGTCACTTCTTGATGGAATATCCCTATCACGCTACCTATATAGGTATTATAATCTACTAATATGAGGGTAAATTTGTTTGTTACGCTTTCACACCAAAACTACTCAAACGATACTCAACTACGAAACCAAAACTTTGTACACATAGGATAACTTAATAAAAATAATATTCACAGACGCAAGCGAAGCCGCAAAAGCTAGTCTTGAATAAATAAAAAGTATTTTATTTATAAATAGGTATTAAAAAACTGACTTCTGAACCACTTCTGAACTAAAGAAGTCCACTTAGATTTTACTAAACACCTCTTAGGGCGACAGTACACGCGCTACTTCTAGCAGCGGGGATCGGCGATTTTGCGACTGAACGCAACTTCAGTCGGGATATCGAAATCGCGCGATGCTTGATACGTAAAACACGCAGTCGCTTTGCGACTAAATCGCTGCGCTTTTAAGTGTGCGCTGGGGAGCGTCTGGTCGCTGCATTCAACTTATAAAAAGCGTCTAAATCGTCGATCGCCGATGCTAAAAGTCTACGATGGCTCTTGGTCCGATCCGAAAGCCCAACCCACGACCTTGCACTCTACGATTGAACTTTTCTAATATTACATAATGGGATGAATGTCATAATTACTTCATATCTCTAACACGCAGTTCAAAGACTATAGTCCAACCGGAACTATTTACAGACGCATTTGCAATTGCTTGTTTACGATCTGATTATCTGCGATCACGAAGGGAGCACACTATCCTCAAGTATGCCCTTTGTGATTATGTTTACTATGCACTTTGTACACACTATCTACTATTTATACCTTTTTCAAACTAAAGGCACGTTCCTCAAGTAGTAGTTTTCATTTATTGTTAAAGTTCCTATTTCTAGTAATGGAACGTCTCTAAATAGAAACTTTATCAAATGAAAATTTAATCATGAAGAACCACACTTTATTTAGTGATCCTACTAAACTCACAATTACCACGAGAAATTGTAAACGAAACCTGTGGAAAGAAAATTTATCGTCCAGTATATTTTGACACTTAAGTTCCTGGTAGCCTAACCAGTACTTATCCTGTGAAGTCTATTTCTGAGGTGATAAAGTCTTACAAATTCAATGTCCGCTGCACCTACGAAAAAGCATGGCTCATTGTCACGTTCAGTGGAGGATGGAAGGAAGAGCAAAGAAACAGTCCGGTCTCTCTAGTGTAGCACACTCACATGTTCAACACGAGCGCGTCGCTGAGGTTGGCCAGCGCCCAGGCCGCCTTGCTGCGTACCAACTGTCCGGGCTCACACTAGTGCATCACACTCACATGTTCAACACGAGCGCGTCGCTGAGGTTGGCCAGCGCCCAGGCCGCCTTGCTGCGTACCTGCAACTGCCCGGGCTCCGCGAGCGCACGTAGGATGTTCTCTCCGCAGTCACTCACGAAACACATGTCCTGCGGATAATAATAACAACATAAGCTTCTTAAAAAATAAATAAGTAGACCCTCCGACTACTC
>LUGF01012217.1:147211-162523 GCA_001625245.1 Calycopis cecrops
AGCGCACGTAGTATGTTCTCTCCGCAGTCACTCACGAAACACATGTCCTGCGGATAATAATAACAACATGAGCTTCTTAAAAAATAAATAAGTAGACCCTCTGACTACTCTGACCGTGAGGAGCATGGTCGCCATGGCGAGCGTACACGCTCACATCCATGTTTACTCAAAACACCAAGAGCTGCGCTCAGCTAGTATAAGACCCACGTACCTCTCTGAGCGTGCGGTACATGACGGCCATGGCGAGCGCGCGTACGGCTGCGGCGCGCACGCTTGCGTCCGCGTCCCCGCACGACCCCACGAGCAGCGCACAGCACAGCATCTGCGAGCCTCGCTGCAACATATAACGCGAAAGCGTATCAACAACATATAACATTCAAACAACATATAAAAGCGATCAAGTTTACAAACTATTATTGCGTATGGCCTTTCTGTTCAAGTAATTTTGATGTAACAACTTATATATTTCTAATTTACATGTAAACGAGAAATCTTTGAACTATCATATTGAGCAAGTACAGACTCCTAACCGGCAGCTCCTTGTAAGTCCTCTCGCCTATGTTGGCGATGCAGTCGCACACGACCGCACGCGCCGGCGCACTGTCGTGCTGCAGTGCGGCAGACAGCGGGCCCAGCAGCCGTTCCCAGAAGTACACACAGTGCTTCACGCCCGGCGCTTCGTCTATTTGTTCTGGAAGTCGTGTTTCAATTACTTTAAAGGGTCTGTAAATATTATTTTCAATTTACAAGGTCCTAAAAAATAATAAATTTTAAATGTTTGCCTGTTTATATGTTAAGACTAATGAAACAGCAGTAAATTAATCACAATAATAACGGTATATTAAAATGATACAATTATATCATTTAAGATTATTTTAGAAAAGTCAAGAAAGAAACATGTATAAAACATACAATGTATCGTATCTACAAATTGACCCGACAACTCAGATGAAAGATAATAAATATCGAATCGCTCGTGCGACACACTTGACTCCAATACGATCAATATATCCAGGGCCTAAAACAGGTCATATTTTACCACTAATACGCCACTAAAATTTACCCCTTTTCAATAAGAAAGCATAACCCTAATTCAGATTTCAAATGTGAAAAATATACTTCTGAAATTGCGCGCCGCTCCTGTCCTTGCCGCCCTATATGGCGTCATTGACTTGTAGCATAATTCAGCCCTAGACATGCTATATACGTACCTAGCTTCTGTACGGCATCTCCTATGATGCTGACGGTCCGTGCCGCCTGCAGTATCACGTCCTGGTGCTCGTGCTGCAGAACCTCCGCCAGCACATCCGCCAGTAGCACCAGATGCGGCTGGAGCTCGGGCAGATGATGGAAGGCGATCGCGGACAGCACCTGCAGCGACTCCAACACGACCGGGATGGCTGAGGGTTTGCATCTCTGAAAAAAATATCTGTATGTGAGAATTAATGCTAACACAGTGTGCTTTCTGCGCTTAAAAGCAATGGATGGCTCCATTTTTTCCGGGTTAAATATTAGTTAACGAGTACATAATGTATGTAAATCTGTGGTAAAGAAGACGGTTGAAATAAAATTCTAATAACATTTCAGCAATAAAAAATATTTAATCTTTCCACAATAGGTAATACCATTATTGGCGTATTCATATACTTTGACATTTCAAATATTCTGACGTCATTCATCGATCAACATCTAAAGACGTAAAAAAATCAGTCAGCAATACATCCTACAAGCAGATGTAAGTATTTTAATTATACAGGATTAGTTTTTGGTCACTGGCCAAATTTTCAGATTTGGTTCAGAATCGATAATAATAATACATTGGATTTATGAAAGAAAACAAATAAGAAATATAATATAAAAAGTATTTTTGTCCCGTACGAAAAATGAAAATAAATACCGTGTGGGTAACATAATTGATCATAGCCGCGGTGCGGCGCGAGGCGGCCGCACGCAGTGGATACGAAACACAATCAGCTGTTGAGGTCAACACACTCTTCGGGTGCTAATGCGCGTAGGTATATTTAAGGACCGTTTCAAATCGATGTTCATGTAACAAAATATTACAAATAAGACGATAAAATTTAAACACACCCTTGAAATGTTGTTTATTCCCTTATTTTTAAATATGGCCGGTGACCAAAAACTAACCCTATATGTCTGTTACAAACTCACCACACGCTCATTCCCCTTAAAAAGCCAGCCTATATTCTTGAAGCATATGTCCAATATCCAGCTCTTAAAGTGTACAATGTCTTCTTTCTTATCATCGACTGTTGGTTCAGCGGCGAACAGGTCGTCGTCATAGTAAACTTCCTCCTCGTCGTCGTCTATGTTGTTTAGATCTGTATTTTCGTTACTTTGTCTATGCACCATGTGTTTCTCCATAGACTTTAAAACCTCGCTCACTTGGGGGTCGATAGACAGAACACAGCCTATGGTGATAAGAGCCCCCACTTGTAATGTTACATCTGAAATTATTGAAAGCAAAGTTTAAAAATAATGATACACCGACGATATTATGTAAGTACATAAAATTGTTTTTTATAATCGGTAAAAAAATATAATTTAATGAATTATACAATATGATTGCATCTTCTTTTGTTGTATTCTTGCGCATTTTGTTACCAAATTTGAACGCTCTTCTTATTTACTCATATTTTTCTGCCTTTTTTAAAGTCGAGTGGTAATCTGATTTTCTTGAATATCTATGGTCGTCGGCATGACCGATAAAGCAACAAGAAACTAAAAAATAGAGTATTTAATAAAAATGTTACCTCTATGAATTAAGAACTTTCTAGTAGACCGCACTAGTTCACCAACAAGCCCGTCCGGCATCTTGTGATAGGGCGTGGCCTGTACGAGCGCGGCGCAGCACTTGAGCGCGACTATGATCACTGCGTGACTCCGCTCGCTTTCCAGTATACCCGCCAGTACCTTGTGCATGCAGGTAATGATATACCCGAGCGACACAGAAAACGGTATGAACGATGCCCTCGATTTTTTGCTAAAAAATGTTTCAAGATTAAGTTTAGCGTATTGCAACTGCAATGAAGGGAAGTAACAACGAATGCGGCAGCAATATTGTATCCTACTAATATTATAAATGTGAAAGTTTGTATGTTTGTTTGTTACTTCTTCACGCGAAAACTGAATTTTCATGAAATTTGGCACACACATACAGGACCACAACTTGGATTAACACATAGGATAGTTTTCATCCCAAAAAATGTTCCTATGGGATGGCATGGGATGACTTTCTATTTTCCACGGGATCGAAATTTACGCGGATAAAACCGCGGGGCGCGGTTAGATTCAATTTAGGACGTCCTGTCATAGCGGCTCACATTCCACGTCTCGTGTTAGAAGGGCTCTTTGAAGATCATTTAATTTGAATATATTAAATCATATGCATGCAAATTAGAAATAATAATTTATAGTACATTGGATGTGCCACGCATTTAAACCTGCGTAAAGTTTTTATAAAATCAATAGAATAGCATAGTAGACGATGAAATGACTAGAAAACAATATTCAGTATACGAAGTCGTATTTATTGAGGTAGCAATAAATATTGCAGGTGTCCTTATGTGCCCAAAGTTGCAATCAAAATCAACTTATGGTCTGTGGTGACCACGGACAATGTCAAGAATCATTACAAAATAATTGAAAAAAACAGTAGATGCCACGATTTAGCGTAACACTATTTTCCTGTGCTACGTATCATGTTGCTGACGCGATATTTTCACCCATCCTAACGCCGGTTTTCACTTCAAAAATTACCATATTTCCGCCTGCGACAAGTAACTCCTGGCGCCAGAGAGCAGGGCCAATATGACGCTGAGGGCTGCGGCGCGACTGCTGGCGATGGGGTCAGTGACCGCGCAGTACGCCAGGGTCTGTCTGCCGTGCGCCTCCGCGATCCAGCCTCCCTCCTCCGGGGAGTCCGGAAACAGCGCCCACCAATATCCGAACATCTCGCGCTTTTCTTTGACCTGAAGTAATAGAGAAAATGATTTCAGTAAGATGTACTGCCATGCATGCAGCCGTAAAGTGGCAGCTATGCTGTCGCGTTTCGTGCGGTGTGTAATAATAGCTGGTGGCCCATGGAGGAGGGAGGTGGAATGAGGGCAATGCATTTTATAACCCCTATGAGGATGTCTAATGTCAATGGGCGGGCGTCATGAAAATGGTCCGACTGCTCGTTCGCCCCCCTTATAACAAAGGAGGGAAAAAGGAAAAATAATGGCCTTGTTAAACTCATAAAAACAATGATCAATTCAATACATATTGTTCACGCCAGATATGCGTATCACCGCCATCTAGCTGACGAATGTTAAAATTCATAATCTGTCACATTTAAGTGATGTTTCCGCTTTCGTGAGTTCTACTTTCCCCTACGGCACGAACCACCACGACGGAGAGATGTAAAATGTATTGTTCTATGTTAAAATCTGAATAAATCAGATAACTCAGCCAAGTTCTGTTTAATTAACCCAGCCGTGCCCAAACACACATGGAACAAATAATTTTAATATACTGCCAGAGGAGTATTTTTCCAGTCTAATGTTACCTTAAATTTTACTGCAACGCAGCCAGAAACAGCAAAATGCTTGATACATATCAGGCACATTCAATAACTGATTTAAAAATAACCTACTTACTTTTATCAAAACTAAGAAGAGATTTGCAGCACTTTGTCTCACTCTAGATTTTAACGCTATAAGTTTGGCTTCTCTTCCGTTCTCAACATCGGACATATCAGAGTCACTCGTCAACGTCCAACAGGCTCTAGTTTTTTGAGGCTCCAAATAATTCTTGCTGGCCGGCTTATAGGCGGCATTATTCTCAAAATTATCCACATCCTTCATTAAACTATGATCAGAAACAGGTATTTCTTTCTTAAGACTCTCAATAGCATTGTTTCTCTGTTTCCTAATTTTTTGCTTCTACAAGAGATATCATTATATTAGTGTTTCTATAGCAAAAATGACACTAAACTGTATCATATATTATATCCTAACATTTATAATAATATTTTTCTAATAATGCACAGCTGTGTATATGTACACACAATGTACGTCCGCGGTAACCGAAAGGTTAATTAACAATGTACAAAACAATTTACAAGTGTACCTTTCCTCCCTTAGTATTAGGCTTTACTGGTGCAGAAGCAATAGTTTGTTGAGCCGGCATTATCTTCTCTGGTCTATTGCTTTGATTCAGCAAGCCATATAAGATGAAATATCTACATACACCAATCACTTCTGGTGTCTGGACATTTATGTTAGGATCATTAAAACAAATGTGTGCAAGAACTCTTAAAGCTGATATGATGACCTGTAAATATTAAAAAACTTATGTAAAACATTGTAACAGATTGAAGTGAACATGTAAAACAGAAAAAAAACTGATCACTTAGTACTTTTAATCTGACATCACATAATACGAACATAAGTGATGAATACAATATACACAATGCAGTATTGACTACAATGAGCAGTATTGTTACATGAAAGGTGGACAACTACAGCGCAATGGGGAAAGGAAGGCAATACATCTGTATAGCAATTTTTTTCTATTAACATTGAAAATCACAATATAACTTTGTTTTTTTGTTTGCCCCCTATGGTAGGTTGAAGAACAACTCAACTCAAAACCAGATAAGCCATAATCATTATTAATGCCACTTACTTTACAATATATAAACTCATCTTGTATCTTTGTGTATCCTTTCATTAAAAAATTAATAATAGCTTGTGCCAAATTTTCTTTTATATCCATTGTTATTACTTTCTGTTCACTAGTTCTATTATCATCCATACTTAACAAACAGATCATACTTTTAAATGTAATTAAATAAATTTGCAGTGGACTTTGCATATTCAGGCAACTATTTTCATCAATATACACAAGATTTAATAGAAACCCATCCTTGCCTATTAACTCATTAACAAACTGAAAAGTAATAAATATTAATAATAAATTATTTCGTTATTGCATTAAAAGGTAAAGAAAGTTAATGTATTATATAAAATATTGTAATGCTAAATTGCTACTAATTTAGATATATGTTTACCTGGACACCGCTCTGTGGACTACACTGAAACACACAATGTAAATTATGCAATATGTCAGGGAGGATTATATCTGAACATGTTTTTAGGCACTGCACATGCCATCGCACAGCTGTGTCCAGAGTATCTGCTGAGAACTGGATACTTTGTCTTGTTACAATACTGCTAATGAGGTGTGATGTTTTGGCAGACAAAAATTCATCAGTTGGCTTTATATTCACACATAAAGCTGTAATAAGAGCACTTGCGTCCTAAAAAATGAAGTAAAGATTATTTTATAAAACTTGTGAAAGTAGGTAGTTTTTTAATTGTTGTACTTATTTAATTTATCATACCTGTTTAGAAACGAAGAGTTCTGTTTTATAAGGTTGTGCATTAAGTTCATCGATAAGTGAATTTATTTTAACTTTATCATATCCTTTAAAGAGATTACCACACAGTTCTGTAGAGAGCATTGAAAACTGATGTGACTGAGACGCGCTCATTTTAATTAATGAGCAACAAATTTACTGGAGTAATTATTTTTTCTATCATTAACCATTTAAATGAATGATACAATTTTTTTGTCTCTATATTATTACTACGGAATGTGATAGATTCCAATTACTTTCTATATTTTTGATTTCCTACGTTTATTACCCGCATTTTCTAACTCAATTCATAAAAATATTTATCAAGTAATCATAGAACAATTTTAAATATTAAAAACTTTAGTCTTCTTCTTCTTCTTTTATAAACTATGGCTCCATCGCTACTGATTGCGATGATTCTGCCAATGTCAGAGTTGAGAAGACACGTGGTAAGTTAACAGTTCAATCCTCAATAAAAAAAACAACTCTGTATCTTTAGTCATCAATGAAAAATGAAAATGTTTTATTCAATATTGACAATTGATTCCAATCATCTGTCTTATCACGTCACGTTGACAGTTGATATAAATGTTTTTTTTAAATGTTGTTTAAAAAGGCCAGTTAAAAAAGAAATGTTTTGCCAGATAAACAGGATTAGTTTTTGGTCATCGGCCTAATTTTCAGATTTGGTTCAGAATCGATTATACATTCGATTTATGAAATAAAAGATATATACATATAATAAGAAAAATAAATTTAAAAATATTTTTGACCCATACGAAAATAAATACCGTGTGGGTAACATAATAATTGATCATTTCAAGCGCGCGCAGCGAGGTGCTGTGCGGCGGCTCTTTTGATGTTACAATTGTGACTTGCCGAAAGGCCGTGCTGCCATCCTAACAAAAACAATAATTATATTCAAACAGTTCCACGCAGAGTGTCAGGCGATCGATGCATATTTAAATAATAATTAAGTGTTAATCTCACGCGCTCTCTTTTGCAATTATGTGGCATCAATACTACAATGATGAATATTACGAAATGATAAGATGTTATTTAGATATAAAAAGACATAAGACGCGGGATAAACGCGCGAGTACCTAACAGATGCACAATTTTAGCCGCCAATCAGAGGTTGCTCGATCACGGTCAGTTCATCACACCTTCACATGCACCAACCAGGTCGTGGCTAGCACACCACAATAACACCAAAGCTCGAAAACGCTGTTGGGTTTTTTCGAGAAAAATCCACATGCCAGTACAAACAAGGCCGCTAGACGATTCAATGTCAGCCAACATTACGTGTGGAAGCTGTTATACACTACAGGCCTGCACACATATCATTATCAGCGTGTGCAGATTCTTTATGACGATGATGGATCCGCGCAAAACGTCGACTCAATCAATATTCTATGGACCTACGAGTCCCTGTTTACGCGAGTGGGCATTTATAACAACCGAAATTAACACTTTTGGGCTTTAAGTAACTCTGATATTATTCAAAGCTGTCACCACCAAGTGCGCTTCAGCGTAAATGCTTGGGCTGGTATTAAGTTCCCGTTCTAGTGGGTCCTATCTTCACCGAAGGTCGGCTAACTGGTGGTACCTACTTAGACATGATACGTGGCGTAATAGACGAGCTACTAGAAGATGTACATCTGTTTCTAATTAGCAACCACTACTTCTAAGTTCCAACACGTTGGTGGCCCACCCTATGCAAGTGTAGTGCGTGAGTATTTAAGTACTACATATGGCAACAGATGTATTGGCAAAGGAGGACCAGTACCATGGCCTGCCAGATTGCCGGATTTAACAGTCATTGACTACTGTTAATTGTGGAGCGAAATTAAAAGCCGCGTTTATATTGAGGAGGCACAAAGTTATCAAGACCTTAAAAATAAAATAATTAGTGCCTTCAATAAAGTTAAAAGTGATAGAGACACGCTAAATTTATTAAAAAATAGTTTAAGAAAACGTGCTACATTGTGCAATGTGCATCGAAAGAAACGGGCTACATTTTGAATATTTATTAAAATATTTGTGGTAGGTTAGATTTTTTTTTCTGGTAACAAGATGGGGGCAAACAAGCAGTCGGAACTCGGAGAGTCGGAGATGTTCAAAACTAACGCCCATAGACATCCGCATAGACACCACACAGATGCGCTGCCCTCCTCTCTCCTCTAACTTCCATGAGCCACCGGCTACTTACACACCGCCAACCTGTGTAGTCTGTGCACACGGCACGAAACGCGATAGCAACAGACAAACAACAGTCACTTTACGCCGGTCTCGTGTTAACGAGAGGTACCACCCCGGTCATGCCAGCCCAATTAGGCTGCATGCAAGCAGATGAAGTTAGCTTACTAATTGCAATAATAAGTCGATTTCAAATATTTGAATACCCTTTAGGAAAATCTATTTTATAATTTATTGTAAGTGTAACCTACAAAAATAAATAATGTAATAAGACTTTTAAGCTAGCCAAACTATTAATAAAATAATTTAATCCGTTGTTTTTATTAAAATTATTATTGACCGTAAAACATTTGATATGATTACATAATCTAAACATTTAATAAAAATCATTAATTAAAAACAAAATACAATAATTAAAGTGGATACAAAACACAATCAGTTGTTGAGGTCAATAGACTCTTCGGGTGCTAATTTCGGGTGTCTCAAATCGATGTTTATGTTACAAAATATTACAATAAGACGATAAAAATAAAAAAACATCCTTGAAATTATGTTTATTTCCTTATTTTTAAAATTCACTCAGATTAATGCTAATCCTATAAATTGTTGTTTGTTACATCATTCATCATCATCATCATCATGGTAGCAATGTTAAAAAAGTCTCTAGGTCGTCTGTAGGTACTAAGTACTGTGATTTGATTTAAATTTTTAAATATGGTCTATTTAGTATATTTCTACCTTTTCTACTTATCATTATGCTGTTGACAAAGACAATACTATGAAATAGGTTTTAATTAGTGTTTTTAAATATTTACGAAGTTTTCATGATTAATATTAATAATCTATAATGTGCAATCTGCCAAATTTCCATACGTAGACAGAGAATACAATTGTATTCTCTGTCTACCTGTCTACGTTTCAATATTTCTTAGAATTTTACTTTTTCTTAGATAATACTTAAATATACAGAATCCTATTCGCCTATATAATGAGCTGTTACACTGAATTGTCGTTTTTTAAACGAAGTATACCCCAGAAGGAAAAGAAAATTTTGAAACATCCTTGGGAATCAACTATAAAACCAG
Organism: Calycopis cecrops; assembly: GCA_001625245.1. NCBI lineage: Eukaryota > Metazoa > Arthropoda > Insecta > Lepidoptera > Lycaenidae > Calycopis > Calycopis cecrops. Next base: position 156,920 of record LUGF01012217.1, read on the forward strand.
CTTTAGCTCACAAAATTAAACACGTCCATAATACTGTAAAAAATTCGACATATGTGGCACCTAAGCAAGATACACATCCGAAAGTTAAGGAACGTGTCAAATACACAGTCATTGGAAACAGAATAGCAAAGGAATTCATTTATTGCACAAAATTGGTGCGAGGTTTATATAAGTACCGGCCTGCGTGTTTTGAAGCCCCTGTCATACGAGGTAATTTTTATTACTATGATTTTAAAACTCTATTGTGACCAAGCGCTTGGTCCGCATTTAACTAATGTGTAATACGAGGTGGAGGTTCACATTGATGAAGCTGCCCTAGGCATTTTGCCTGCTTTAGCGTAGAATCTATCTAAAAAAAAAAAAAAAAAAAAACGAGGTGGCATACCAAGAACCTGCTATGTAATCTGCAGTAAGAAAGCGTGAGGCAGATCGTTCTTTCGGACAAAGATAAACGCACATGTCATAATGCCTCTAAATAGCCGGTAGCGTAGCGTGCCCTGGTGGAGTGTAACAATTGGTGTAGAGGTCCTTACAAACTACAAATTCCTCACAAAAGAAAAATAAATGTTTTTAATTATTTTCGCTTACGCACGTGGGGGCCCCTGTGGCCCCGTTTAATTGACACGACAGATACGGCTGTAGGCCCCTGTAAGTAGCCCAAAAGATGAGGTGCTGTTCAGTTGATTACACAATATTCGCTTCGAGGTACCATGTGGAATTTCAAGTTCCACACAATGTCGCCGGCGAGGTCCTGCTACTGGGCCGCAGTACCGCTAAAACGCGTCTGCGAATATAAGCGCTATGCGTTTGCGCGTTTTTGAAATTTTTAAGGTTTTTTGGCAGAGTATAGGTGGGGAAACGAGCAGCCGGGGTCCTTTCATGACTACGGACGCCCATAGACATCGGCAGAGAGGTCAAATAGATACGTTACCTCTTTGCGGATGTCTATGGGCGTCGGTATACGTGAAAATGGCTCCGATTGCTCGTTTGTTCTCCTATGCAATAAAATAAACTACAACTTTTTACTTTAATTTCTACTAAACTAATTTAAATATTTCTACTTTCATTTATCAGCGCTTACGACATGTGAATGGCCTGGGGTATTAAACCAGCTCAGGATACAACATGGAGGGTTGGCGTACTGTTTGAAGTCGCAAGTGGCCATCATTGTCGGTGACAAGTTCCTGGGCGGTGAGGGGGAGCTACGCGAAGAAGTGAGAAAGAGATACAATTACGAAATCTACCCTAATTACGATAAGGAAGCATCTGCTAACTTGGTTTCCTATTTGAAAGGTTTGGAGGTGAGTTGTAGCCATCTGAGGACCCGCTTCTGAGACCCTTATCACGCTCACGCTCAGGGTGTATGCGGGACGCTAAATGTCCCACATTTCTGAATCAGCTACAAATCCTACGTGTATCTACACACATCGACCGAGCTTGACCATTATTTAATCTGTAGGTAGGGCTAGGGACTTAGGGCTCTAGGGTTGTTAGGGCAATAGGCTCAGCTCAACCTATAGTATATATTTCGTAAAGTCCCCTCAGGACTTTACACCACCGGCCCAATGGACAGGCCACGCAAATAAAAAAAACCGGCCAAGTGCGAATCCGACTCGCGCACCGAGGGTTCCGTAATCCAAACGTAATGCATGGTTTTCAATTATTGTAACTTTACGCCTGCCGTTTAAGTTGACAAACGTATATAAGCGGTTGCTCACACACATTTAATAGGCGAATTACAGTTATAAGTTGATAATGAGTTTTCCAATGATCTACATATAATTTACTAGTTTTCAGATTTATTCTTATATATGTGCTATAAGTTCTTACTTTTTGCCAAATTTCACAACTCCAGGTCAACGGGAAGTACCCGATAATTTTTTGGTTTTCGACAAATTACGTTTTCATACAAAATTTGTGCATAATTGGCTATAACTTTTTATTGCGTTAACTTAGAAGTGTGATTTCAAGGCATCAAGACGTAACTGACCTCCGTATTTGACAAAAATTTCAGCTTAATCCCTTCACGCGTTTTAGAGAAAAAGGTCTTGACAGACGTACAGACAGACGGACAACAAAGCGATCCTATAAGGGTTCCGTTTTTTCTCTTTGAGATACGGAACCCTAAAAAAATAGGTACTCTATATTCCGATTATATTCGGAACAATATTATATGAGTTCCATCATTATTTCAAATCATTATTTCCCACAAATTCGTACTTTGAAGTAGGCAAGCCTTCATGTCACGCTCACGCAAAGGTTGAGAAGAGACAAGAGTCAGTCAAACCGACTTCGACGTAAACGAACTATAATTTCAGCGCGACTTTCATAAACTAAATAAAAAAGCGCGTCAGCTCCGAATCTGATATGTAAAACAGTTTTTGGAAATAAACATTGTTATTATAAAAAAAATGAACATGATTTTGTAGTGAAGTTCAGGAAGATCAGTGAAATAGAAACAGATGAATCGTTACATTACGATCTCTTATTGCGCCACTGCCTACGCTAGGGTCAAGTTTTTTTTTTATAAGGTGGAAAACGAACCATTTTCATCACTTTAATACTTATATCGAGTCCTATATAGATAGAGTGTAGTAAGTACTATATGAAAATGGGCTATTTTCCAAGTTTTCAAAAACCACTCCAGAATGTTTATCACTGTTCAAGGAACTTCTACAATTTTTTGTTTTTAATTCTGATTAGTAGGTAGGTAGGTAGTAGCCTAGTAGGACTCTGCCTATTTATCTCAAATTTTGAAATTAAAGATTCATAATTTATAAAACCCGCGAAAACGCTTCTATAAGTAAAATGGCGTCTTGGGACGTATTAGCTTTGTATCGTTCTGAAAATTACTAGCACAGATTAATAAAAATAACCAGTAGGTAGGTACTACTTTTTTGTTGTTGTTGTCAGTTGACAAATCCATAAGTTGAGCTAGATTTTTTGGAGTAATAATAAAATATATATTCCTCCAAGACTATGAATGAATGAATGAAATATTTATTAAGAGGTAGTGCCACGCTGCATGCTTGCATGCAGCCGAATTGGGCCGGCACGACCGGGGAGGTACCTCTCACTTACACGAGACCGGCGTGAAGTGACAGCTGTGCTGTCGCGTTTTGTGCGGTGTGTAAGTAGCCGGTGGTCCACGGAGGTGGGAGGAGAAAGGGGGGCAGCGCATCTGTAGTCTATGCAGATGTCTATGGGCGTCGGTAGTCATGAAAATGGCTACAACTGCTCGTCTGCCCTCCTATACCATAAAAAAAATATACTTTATTGTGCTTAATACAGATTACAGAAAAAAATCATCATCGTCAATTTCACGTCGTTTCGTGTCACGTGACTAATGAATAAAAATAAATATTAAAAAAAATAGATTTTAAAATAAAATATTAATTGTTTACAAATTACCACCACGTATTGACTTAAAAAATCATATTAATTAAATTTTACATTCAATAAGCTTTTTTTAATACTGGAAAATAGCCCATTATTTGTGATTAATATAACTTAATATCATAATATATTATTAAATGTCTTAAAATTTCAGAGGCCATGTGCTTATTTGCATATATCAATAAACGATGTCCACGTTGGGACAATGATATTTATGGTAAGATTTTTATTGTTTTGTTAATTCCAACGCAGGACCTTCTCCCGTGGGGAGGAACCGTCCGTAAATTACAATTTAAATAAAAAAAAAACAATTTAAAAAATGTGTCGAGCTCCTGCACGTGACGGGAGTTAAGACGTAAGAACATGATTCTGGAGTGAAAGTTGCGCAAGAGACGTAAGCGCAGCGAAGCGTTATGTATGACGTTCAGCGTAATGCCCGGTTTACATTATTCCAGTCCAGCGATCCAGTCAAGTACTGGATTGATTACTGAAAAAATGTAAACCGGCAATGGAATGAACTGAATCCAGTAAGAATTCCAGTCCAGTAACTGGATTCGCGGTCTACTTTTGAATCCAGTGCGATCAATCCAGTACAACTGGAATAATGTAGGTGCCATTCCATTCATTGAAATCATGGTCGCTGTAGTGTTCCAATTCAATGGCTCCTAAATGACTGGAATAATGTAGACGAAACGAATCCAGTCCAGCAACTTGACTGGATCGCTGGACTGGAATAATGTAAGCCGGGCATTACGCACACAGGGTTTTACTCCTCACACCTTCATATGCCCGCGCAAGGGCGTCGCCAATAACAGGAAGTGGCAGCTGCCACTCGCTAGAGGATTATAGCTGCTACAAGTGTAAAGCACCATTTGTTATAGAATTTAACTATTAAAAAAATCTTATCTCCATATTTACTTGGCCCTTTCTGGGCGAACCGCTAACGAAATAAACACAATACTGGCACCACTGGGAGTATTACGTGACGCCATTTTTGAAGATTTTTGATCCTCCCTTCAACAACTCTGCGGACTGCGCCTATGACTGAATTGTGCACGGGTCCCTGCGACCGTGATGGGTGGCATACTTCATCTACGTTCGGCCTGCTAGGCTGGCGCAGTGGTACAGGGCTTGGATAAACGGAGCATGTTGCGCAAGGGGTCGCGGGATCGAATCCCGCCTAGGTCTATGTATTATATGTATTTCTATAATAAAAATCTAAAATATATACAATTTCTTAAATTTATAAAACATATTAAATTTATTATTTCCGTTGTCTAGTGCCCGTAACACAAGTCCTTATGGTACCTAGCACCGGGCTAGTCTAACGTAGCGTGATATGTCCACAGATAATATAATCCTCTCCGGTTGGTTAATAATAATTAATTAATAATGATATTATTATTATTAACCAGTCGGAGAGGCCACCTACAGGAATTCCTTTCTGTCACCGGTTAGAAGACAACAATGAGGAATTTAAGAGCTTGCGTTAGCATTATTTTTTAGTGCATTTAAATGAATGAAAATTAAATAAAATGAGTGAAATTTATATGAAATGTCTAGAGAATTCTCCAACCCTAACTATAAATATTCCAGCTCTATTCAGACTTAGTGCCAGAGACGTGCGAGAACTTCCTCCGCCTCTGCCGAAACACGAGAGGCGGCTACTCCGGCACGCCCGTGCACCGCATAGTGAAGGACTGCTGGATCCAGTGCGGCGGCTACGGCCTGAAGAGTACGGACCTGAGCTGCGAAAACTTTATAGTCCCACACGACAGGCGCGGCGTGCTTGGTATGGCCAACAATGGCAGGTACTTTTCTATTATTTTTTTATGATACAAATAGGCAAACTAGCAGCCGGAGCTATTTTCATGACTACCGCCGCCCATAGACATCTGAGTAGAGGCTACAGGTGCTGCCCTCCTTTCTCCTACCTCCACGGGCGATTGCTTTTGAATTCCTTCGTTGTATTTTAAATACAGTACAATAAAATATTCAACTACAGATTCTCCATCTCCAATTCGCCAATCGAAGAACACCATACTTGGTAGAACGCTACTACATAAATACTGTGCAAGTATGTTACAGACACAGGCGCCTTCCTCTTCCACTCCATTAACAATTTGCTGCACTGTGCCTCACCGCCATGATCAGCAGCCAGGACACGTCCGCTGGTGGACACAGGCTTGCTGCAGAGGGCGCCACAAG
>LUGF01012217.1:170948-183394 GCA_001625245.1 Calycopis cecrops
AAAGCGACTAAGTCGCCAGTCGCTGCGTCTAAACGTCTCGTGTGCAGTTGCCCTTTAATAAATTTGTAGTTTGTCAAGAATTGCACATTGGGGAACAGAGCCGGTGAGCAAATACTTGCATCTCGCGATTCGCTCCGTATACCGAGAGGTGGGCATGGGTGATGGTGGATAAAATCAAAACGCTATGAGCTTTGGGGTTACTGGGATGACTCGGGCACTGTTAGTCTTTATTTAATAATTGATAATTATATTTTGGAATTCGCAAGTCAACTTACTCAGATGCTGCCATTTTGCACTGGCTCCGTACTGTGATTAAGGGAGTCCATGTATGCGAGAGGTACCTCCCCGGTCGTGTCGGCCCAATTCAGCGACATGCATGCATGCAACATGGCACTACGTCTTACTTAATAACAAGACAATCACAACCGTTTCAGAATTATACTTAGGTTCTTTGATTTCCCAGATTCCTAAAAGGCAACTATTGCCTAGAAGAGGATCTGAAAACAAACAAACCGGTAAAGCACATCGTACTAGCAACTAGGTTCGAATCCGAGGTTTGCATTGGAGACGATCATTCTCAAATTTCAAGCGACGGTAAGGTATTTTTATTTAAAAAATAAATATCATGATATGGTTTGTCATTGTAACTATGGTTACGAATTTGTGTATTAAATCAATAATTAAGTTTTACTTCAGTTGTGTGGTCTAAAGCACACTTTTTTTAGTATAAGGGGGCAAACGAGCAATGGTAGATATTCTCATGATGTGATGACATCCCCATAGACGTTGTACAGATGAATTGCATTGCTTCCTCCTGACGTGAACGGACAGGGCAAAGGGAGATGGCTCTACGACGCGTAGGCACTTAGTAACTTCACCATGACAAGCAGCTAGAAGACGTCCACTGCACGTCCACCTCCCCCGAGAGCGCCACAGCTCACGGGCACAAGCTCGCATCCAGAGGCTCCTCGTCACCTCCACCAGGTCGTTCGCCGAGGCCGCATGACACTGCGCTTGCCCAGCCCCCACTCAAGAGCCTCTCTTCCCCAGCGGTTGTCAGTCCTGCGAGCAATACTGACAGAACTATGCCGGTTAACCTGGTTCTCTTGCGAATCTCCAATTTGCGGACCATATCTCGCAAATCGCAGCGCTCCAAGTATAACTTACGCATGAATTCATTCAACTTGTTAAGTGAACACAATAAATATACAAGTATGTTTTCAGATTTTGGCATGGACTCTGAAGATGAGATAGAACTGAAAAGATATTTGAAGTAAGTTTTGGCTTTGGGGTCAACTCACACCAAAAGCGCGGCGAAGGGCAGCGATGCGGAGCGCAGTTTAAGTGTCATATGAATTTCAACTTTATAATAATTACTATAATACTTATTATCGCATGAGAAACTCGAACGAGACGCGCGGATTCCTGCGACTGCTCGAGAAGTCGCTGGAACGCTCCAGAAGTCGCGAGAATTCGATAATAAGTACTATAGTAATGAAAATAAAGTTGAAATTCACATGACACATAAACTACGCTCCGCTTCGCTGCCCTTCGCCGCGCTTTTGGTGTGAGTTGACCCTTACAATTACAAAAAACATTGTAATGTGCTTAAAGCATTGCAAATTATAATGCTAAGCAAGTACGTAGGTACCTACTATTTTTTTTCTTTTATTGTATAAGGGGACAAACGAGTTGACCATTTTCACGACTACCAACGCCCATAGACATCCGTAGCGAGATCATACGGATTCGTTGCCCCCTTTCTTCTTCCCCCTTCCATCGGCCACCGGTTACTCACCGCGTTACTTACGTACCGTATGTAAGTACCCCTCCGAGGCTATTGTTAAGGAGGTGAGATTACCCTCCAAGACTGCTGTTACTGGGGAGTCATCAGGCTCGATCAGCGCAGGATCCAGAGGAGGGCTTAGGGCGCTTAAGCCCCGAGCCCCGCCAGCCTCAGGGAGTCCATCTGCTTTTTGTTCCTATAAAAGGAGCCCCTCTCAACCTCAAGAACCGGGCCCCATCAGAACTTAATCAGGCACTGAGCTCGATACTTTCAACTTTATACATACTAGCTGCGCCCCGCGGTTTCACCCGCGTAACTTTCGATCCCGTGGGAATATCGGGATGAAAAATAGATGTTAGCCGATTCTCAGACCTACTCAATATGCTCACAAAATTTCATGAGAACCGGTCAAGCCGTTTCGGAGGAGTATGGCAACGAAAACTGTGACACGAGAATTTTATATATTAGATGAAATATGTATCTTATCAATATTCTCATGCTATCGTACAGTAGACACTTTATTATTGTTTCACTACAATCTGAAGTGTATAGTTGTTGTTTCGTGTAATAATTTTGTTTAGACTTAATGCCGATCGTGTAAGTTTTGCGGGAGGCGTCGTGAAAGGTATAGCAAGAGCGGCAGCACGTCCAGGCAAGCTCAACCTGTTTGAAGACGTTAGAAGGTAAAACTGTAGCTACCTACCTATTTATAGGCAGATGTTGTATTTAGTATTTACTGAGCGCAACCGAGTAGAACAATAACCTGGTGATGGCAAATACCCACGCCCACACAAATCTATCTTTACACATATGAAACTAAACAGGGTCGAAAGTCTATACAGGAAAGTTTTGAAAATAGTTGGCTGGGTATACTTAAAATCTATAACAAAACACATTCCAATATTTTTTACAAGTTCTTTTTAGTTTTTAGGCTTTTGACGAGTTTACCAAATGTTCGCGTACGTATGATTGTTACCAATTTTTCTTTAAAAACCCAGGTTGTCAGGCTGTGTGCAAAATGTGCGGCTAAATTTGGACACGTATCAGGCTTTTTGATTTGTGGACCTGGCAACCCGCGCACCGACCCGCCGCGCCGTGCCGCCCGCCGACGTGTGTCTCTCGAGTCTTCCCACGCCGCGCCGCTCATCGTTCGTTCATACGTTCTTTTGTTTTCGTCGCACACCGCGCCGCAATTCGCAGTTCGCACCGCTGCAGCTGTTGGCTGTGGCCAGGATATATATAATTCTAGCAGCATTAATAAGGCTTTGAATCTACATCTTGATTAAAGAATATAAAATACATTATTATTAACCTTTGAATACTTATAAGACTTGTGTTTCAGATCGGACATGGTTGTTGAAGATGAAGTGCCTGAGAGGAAGAGGTGGGTATCTAGACAACGTAGATAAGTATTGAATTAAATATAGGTTTATACTAACATATTTTTATACAGGTTGTACAAGAAAACGGGATATCTGATTTAATGTGGGATAAGGTACATTACCAGCATTCAAATATATGTATAATATATTTAACAATGAAAAAGATACAAACAAAAAACAAAATTTTGTTATAAAGCGCTTCCCCTTAAGGCGCTATAGGTCCCAAATGCGATCCGCCTAGTTAATTTTGCGTAGACGGCGCTCGAAAATAGCGACAATATTTAGATTAATATTATTTTATAAAATTAACCATACGCTTATTTAAAATAGTGACTCCTAAAATTTCTTCGATTACTTACTGGGAATAGATACATATTTTAGTTGTGAATATAACTTTGATAGTTATTGAATAGTTTGGATTTAAAAATTGATGGAAACGTCAGAAATAGTGTTTTTTTCATTAAAGTTTACGATTTTTTTCTATCGAGGCAAAATTCTTTAATCGTGTTTCGACGCCCTAAGAACTATGCCGTATTTTGTTAACATTAACCACAGCTAAAAAAAATATGATAAACAATAGTTTTTAAAGGTTACGTTTTGAATATACGTGAGCACGGATTGACAAATTTGGAGCCCATTTCGCCTTAACGCAGCGGCTGAAACTTAATGATCGCGCGTTGCACAGTGGTTCAGAGCGACCGATTCTCTGATTGAATGTCGAAAAGTAAAAAAATAATTCCAAACATATTGTATTTTGACAAAAATATTTTATAGTACCGCAGAAATATGAAAATCGCGTCTTTTTTATACTATACAATGCAATGCAAACGAGCAATTATAAGTCTTAATTTTTGTTACACATATAAGCTACCTTATATTTGTAAAGGGAAAATAAAGATTTTATTTATTTATATTTTATTTATATATCTAACTTGTTAACTATTTTTCATGAACACGTGCCTAAAATCGTCTGAAGCCTTGCCAAGTCAAGTGACCTTCAAAATGCGATATGAAATATCGTGATCACCGCTAGGCGCTAAAGTAAAGAGTGATACAAAGAGTGTTTAAATCACTGTTACTATTCACTGCGATTTTCTACAACTGCTCAGTGCGATCGTTGCAAATTCAAATATTACTCTTAGGCACACCTCTACTTAGAGCCTGTCCAGATTACGCGATTCACGCTCGAGTCGATACGGACGTAGGCACTCGCGCGTTGCCGAGGCACTACAGCTCCATACGTCGCGTCCAGATGAGGCGTCGGCGTTCTTTCACTCGCGCGTAAATCGCGCGTTCTATCACTCGCGCGTAAGTCGCGTGTAAGACCCCGTCCAGATTGAGCGAATCGCGCGCGTAACTTACGCGCGTAAGCATTCGCCGCGTTGTCGAGGTACTAGAGCTGCATACGACGCGTCCAGATGCGGCGTAGCGTTCGCCATTACGCGCGTGATTCGCCTGTGATTCGTGAGAGCCTGTCCAGATGAGGCGTTTTACGCGCGAGTGCACACGCGCGTTTCAATTTTTGTAGCATCCAGATAACGCGTTTTACGCGCGTGTCTCTGCTGGGAGGGATTCAGCCAGTTACAAACATGGACTCGGAGACAGCAGTTGTGTTGTGGCTTGCATACCGTCGATGGAAACATCGTAAACGAAGAGAACGTCGACGATTTAATGTGCATCCAATTTTACGGGACAGAATGACGCATAGCATGTTTATAACATTATATCCAAATCTCAGGGAACACGCTGAAAAGTTTTTTAACTACTTCCGGATGTCAGTAGCATCGTTTGATGAATTACTAAAAATTATTCAAGAAGATTTGACTCCAAGTCAAAATTATGTGGTACGAGATACTGTTTATATATAATTAATATTATTATTATTAATATATAATAAATATTAGATAAAATACGTCCACTCGCAACGGTCTCGCGCGTAGTACTGGACGGCAGCAATGGCACCCGAGTATCTCGACTCGCGCGTCGCTCGCGCGTTAAACGGGCGAGTCGAGAGTCTCGCGCATTACACGCGTTTTACGCGCGAGTGACGAAACGCGCGTAGGCATTTGGACGGGATATATGTAGCTCTAGTATCTCGAGTACGCGCGAGTGCCAACGCGCGTGTGCACTCGCGCGTAAAACGCTTCATCTGGACAGGCTCTGAGACTCTCGACTCGCCGCGTGTTCGCCGCGTGTCGAGGTCCTCGGGCGCCCTTGGAGCGTCCAGAACTACGCGCGTGTTCGCGGCGTATGCACGTATTTTAATAGGAATGCAGCGCGATATATTCGATACGGAACTTCTTATAGACGAAGTGGAGAAAAGAATAGCCATATGGGATATCAGATAAATTATATTAATAAATAATTAGGATTTTTTATAGTTGTTCTTGATTTAATACACATGATGTCTAATATATTTTTTTCCTAACCTACTGATAAATAATAAATAAAAATATCAATATCGATATTAATATTATCAAAAATATTGTTACAATATACATATATTGATAGTTTATTGCAATTCCGACATCTCTAGTCACTCCCTCCAAGCGTGGATACGCGCGTGATTCGCGCATCTGGACGCAACACAAAATTGTTAAGGCAATATTACACGGGTCAACCAAATTGCCTCAATTCCATTGAAAAACATTGAACATTGCACATTGTACGACTTTACCAATATACACGTAAATAATTTATTGAACATTGAATGTTCACTTAGTGCATTGTGATGTCGCGCCAACTCGTACGTGCGGGAGTATCGTTAATCTGCGAGTATTTAATAAATGAGTTAAATAAAAAGAAAAAAAGAAAATCTAAAAATGTATCTGCTTGCGCAAACCAAAACAACTTTGGAACATAAATTTCATCCATTGAGCAGCCACTCTTCGTAGATTTCTTTATTTTAGCTATTTCATAACTATATCGGGTGCGAATACTTTTATTTTTAGCTTACTATCCTCTTCGGTAACTTCTTCAATATTTAAGTCCTCCTTCAGTGATCTTATAGCATTATTACGCTGATTTCTATCTTTTTTACTACTACTAGACGACTACCGACTCCCACAAACATCCGCATAGAGGCTATACAGATGCGCTGCCTCCCCTTCTCCTCCCACCTCCATGGGCCACCGGCTACTTACACACCGCACGAAACGCGACAGCACGGCTATCACTTTACGCCAGTCTCGTGTAAGCGAGAGGTACCTCCCCGGTCGTGCCGGCCCAATTCGACTGCATGCAAGCATGCAGTGTGGCACTACCTCTTACCAAAAAGATCTACTGTCTTTGTAATAATTTGATTTTGTATTCCACAAACACTCATACATTTGAAAACGCTCCAAAAATAGCGGAACATGACTGTCACGCCACTTGAAAACCATCGAAAACGAAATAAATCCACGTGCGCAAAATGATGGGACGACGTGCGTACGCTTCGTTGTCGTGCTCTGAATGAGTCAACGTTCAATCTACATGTTACATGTTTCAATTGCATTGAACAATGACCGAATTGACCAATACTGCATTGAAAGCGTTCAGCGAAAAGAAGCTTACAATGAGATTGCACAATCCCATTGAAATGTATTTAGATGTATCAATGCTATTGAAGCAATTAAATTGAAAGTAATATTGCACAAAAATTGACCCGTGTAATATTGCCCTTACGCGCGTAACCTTACGCTCGCGATTCGCTCAATCTGGACGGGGTCTTAACGAGTGCAACTCTCGACTCGCTCGTACGACGAGCGAGCTGTCGCGCGGCGCGCGGCGTCAGGCGTGTCAACTGGCGGATACTCGGGGCCGTTGTAGCGTCCATAACTACGGCGCGCGGCGAGTGCACGGCGATTTCGCGTATTTAGTTCGAATAATACTGAACTTTATATTTGCAAAGTTGAAAAAAATAGCCATATGGGATATAGAATCATTAAATTATTGCAATAGAACCATAAAAAGTAGGAATTGGAAAGAAATATGTACCTAGTCAACATTTTTAGTGTAGATACGCGTGTGAATCGCGGTATCTGGTCGCAATAGAAAATTGATAGGTGAGTCGCTTAATCTGGACTGGCTCTTTGTCAGCTATCCTCGCGATCAGCATTCAGCTGACTGAAAAAACTTAAAAAAATCCTGTGGCTAAACCATTGCTCTGATAAATCTAATTTTTGTTGAAAATGATACATTAAATATTTATTCATTTAACGCCTCTCATAACTAACGTTTATCAACCTTGTATAAATAGGTATCTAACTATCTAGCATAGCAACTGCATATTTCAGGTATTCTTAATATTCCATACATTACCTTGCCTGTGTATTCTCTATATTATACATTTCCTAGGCTACCGGCAACATACCTATAGCTGACAAAAATCAGCGACAATTTTAGTCTATCTATCTACAAACATTTTTATTCTAGTACTTACTTAAGATATTGAATTATATTTTTACTAAAACAGTGTATGGGTTTTATGCGCCTTAAGCGCCACTGGCACACATTTTATTATTATAGTATAAGAGAGCAAACGAGCAGTCCGAGTCAATTTCATGAAGTTACCGACGCAAGATATCCGCCTATCCGCAGATGCGCGCCCTCCTTCCTCTTCCCCCTCCCTAGACCGGCTTCACACACGCCACGTTAGTTCATGCATCACCAAGCAAAATAAACATTTATTTTTCAGCATACCCGAGGAGGATCGCACCTCTCAGCGGCAGCCCTCCACAGAGGTCAAGGCTAAAGAGGACACCTTAAATTTGTGTTCCTGGCAAGCTACGCGGCCCTCGGCCTTTGCACACCTGTTTAGCAATGTTGCTTACGACAAAGCACCAACATTACATGGCCAAACGTAAGATAATTATCTACCTGTATATATAAAAATTTATGTTTGTTTGTACGTCCTTCATAATCATACACATTTAAGCATGCGATGATCTTTAGAAGAGTTTCTCGCGAAGGTATCTTCTGGTGACGCGGCTGGAACCGGGGGGAGCAGCTAGTTTTAGATTAATTTTAGTGTCAAACCACTTGTACCTACAGCCTTAAAAATTTTTACTTTATCTGACGCTTCTCGTATCCGCTCCTCGGCTACTTCGCAATAGTAGTCGATATGCTATGTTCGTCGAAGCATATATCATACGCAACACAGTCAACTTTGCTCATCTCAGCTGGCCTTATTGTCTGCAAGCTACGTATTTCTCACATAAGGTATGCTAATCGCAAGCCTATCCATTATAAAAAATTAAAAAAAAAGTATCGCCAGCACGGTGGTTTTATAAAACCATTTTTGAAGTAAAACTTCTTTAAGCGCGCTTGACTTGGGGAACAAGTTGATGAATGCGTGACGAGAGCATTACGAAATGTGTGATCGGGCGAAGCGAACGGAAGTTGAGATTGTGATATAAGTTAGTGATGACAGGGACAGAATCACGTTTCTTATATAATTACTGTAAGAGCAAGAAAGGGCAGTGAGCGAGCACATTGTTTTCTCTCTCCCTCTCATAGCCAGTTAATGTTTCGTGTATGAAGTTTTACTTCAGTCGTGTGGTAGAAAGCACAAATATTTTTTTACTCTCGATAGATGGTTGAAAGACACTAATACGACTGACGGTGATGCGAACTGTTGCACGGCACTAAAAAAGTCTTTTTAAAAAAATAAACTTTATTATAACTATTATACTCAGGCTGCAAGGGTGTAATGCTGGTAGGCCATAATAAGTTGTAATCAGCATTAAAGCCTTGGGACACTGGATGTAACGGAACACATCCTTATGTAGAAGGTGTAGGGAACGCTATGGTTAAGTTTTTCTTTATGATTATGGCGCTATTTTTCAAAAATCTTCTATGAAGAGACAAATAACTATAAAATTAAAGCCCCAACATCCAACAATAGCTTCTTGTTCCCGCCACAGGCGCGACGCAAGATCTGTACCCGTTGGGTGGGAGAGAGACAGACAAACTATAGATGTTTCCAGAAATCCTCGAATGTCTTGGTATTGGTTAATTTTCACGCCAAATTAGATCGGTCAAACGTAATGACATTATTCGTGAATAATTTATCCGGCTCGAAGGACCATGCTTTTTTCTTGAAGAATCCTAATATCGAGGGTGGTAGCTGGTTCCAGTGCTGCAGTGTTGATCCTGGTAAAAAATGTTGTACCGCACAGTAGTAGACTTAGGAACATCGATGTGGTGGGCATGAACGCTGCTGGTATTAAGCCGAACAATTTCTCGGAACACTCGTGGAAAATACGGTATAAGGTGCAGAGGGGACCGACATCTTAGGGTCAAATGATCGAGCTGGCCGGAAATAACAGGTTCATAAACGATTCGAATCGCTCTACGCTGATATGTCTCAAAGGTGGGAGTAGTGTTCCTCGATCGGAGCTGGACCTTGAAGTTGCAGACGATGGGCGGCACGCCGTTTTGAACTTTTTTATATATTACTAGCTTCCGCCTGCGGCTTCGCCCGCGTGGATTTCGGACTTCAAAAATGATTCAAAATTTTAACTTATTATGTTATTCTGGTATGAAAGCTATATTACTGTAAAGTTTCATGAAAATCCGTACAGTAGTTTTTGTGTGAAAGAGTGACAAACATCTTACAAACTTTCGCATTTATAATATTAGTAGGATAAGGGGAGAAACGAGCAAGCGATGCCATTTTCATGACTATCGTCACCTATAGACATACGCATAGAGGCATACAAATGCGTTGCCCCCTTTGCTCCTCCTCCCTCCATGGGCCACCGGCTACTTTCACGCCGCACGAAACGCGACATCACAGCTGTCACTTTACACCGGTTTCGTGTAAGTCAGAGGTACCTCCCCGGTCGTGCCGGCCTAATTCAGCTGCATGCATGTATGCAGAGTGGCACTACCTCTTTTAAAATGCCCTACCTGTTTATTTTAAGTTAAACGGCAGTAAGATTTATAAAAAAGCAGGTAAGTGCCACTACTTTAGAATACAAAAACAATATCGTGTACATTTTTATTTCTAGGAACGGAAAACCCCACAAAACTGCAATTTTATTGCATCCGTCTCACAAAATCGAAAATAAAACAGAGAGTAATGTATTTACTCGCTCGAACCTCAAGCACGGCATAGATTCATTTGAACGTGTATTAAATCTATGCCATGGAGATAGAGCAGCGCATAGAATATCTTCTGATTACGTGAAAACCATAGATCATGTCGAACATAAGTTTGCTAAGTCAATAAGAACCATGGAGTTTGCGAAGATTAGACCATCCATAACCGTGGAGCAATATCAGAAAGCGAATAGAAAATATAACGAAAACTTGAAGATGGACGACGAACTGATGGACGGAATAAGGACGCGGAGTCTCAGAAAGTTGTCTTATTTACCTCCAGATATGATTCCATTAATGACATGTTCAACTAGCGATATATAGTAGTAAAAAACACCTCGCCCATTCATTTTAACCCATGCCACGTTTACTTTAATCTACACAGCGCTACTAAGGACATGTAAGCATAGATGTGTTTTTTTTAGATACATTTGAGTAAGTGCAGTCACGAGCACACTTTATATACCCTGTCACAATTACTTTCTTTGACAAGTCAATGCAATAATATGGAATTTCAGAAATACAATGAAGAATGTTACCTAATTTTGATAAATAGCTCTCCATATTCTCTGTTAAAAATAAAAAATACTAGTAAAAAAAATGCGCGGGCAGCGACGCAACGTTGTGGTTGCGATGTGGTCGGCCACTAGTTTTCGGTGTCGCTTGTGGTTGCGTTGTGGTTGCGACGTGGTCGCGACGTCGTTGCGATGTTGTCAGTATCACACATGTGGTCGATAACTACTGCAAAATGTGGTTCGTATGAATGACTTTATTCATTTTCAATACAAAATATGAGCCCGACAACGTGGCGTGGTTGTCGTGTGGTTGTGGTAGTCGCGTGGTTGTGGTCCGTGTGGATTGGCCTTTAAGCCTTGTTCGCATTCGGCATTGGTCGAGTAATTTAGTCGAGTAGCGAGTAATTTAGTAGCTAAACGTGTCAGAACACCAAAAATTTAGTCGAGTAATTAGTCAAGTAGTTTAGTCAAGTCGATAGATTTCACTCTATTTTTTCGGGCGAGTAGCACCCCCCACCGTGCGTCCGCGCTCACTCGATCTCCGGTGAACGGGTCCGAACACGTCGATTTAGTCGAGTGACGAGTCCAAAGGTCGAGTTGAGCTGTCAAATTATCCATAGTTTGTTTTTATTAATCTCATAAATTATTATTCCCCTTTTAGTATATTATTATTATTATTATACTATTTATTATTATTATTATTATACTCTTCAATTATAAGTGTTGAGTTCCAAATATTTGGAAAACGAATGTTTATGGTACATGAAGTCGCCACTTTATAAAATTAAACAAATAAAACTAAGTGCATAATATTTAAATTTAGAAAAAGAATTAAATATTCCCGGAAAAAAAGAAATTAAATTGAAAATAAAAAAACATCAGGTTAGTAGGTACTTAATTAATTTTATTTCAAAAGCATATTATTTTTTAATTATGATAACCGTTGAGTTTTACGTTGTTCATCTTGTTGATCTCAAATTACTTATGAACTGTACTCGCTCAAGGTGCGAACGACATTTGGTCGAGTCGAGTAGTTTAGCTACTAAATCGATACTCTACTAGACTAAATTACTCGACCAATGCGAACAAGGCTTAAGTGACATACATTAGTCTCTAAGTCGCCGCGTCTGGCGTCTTGAAGTGTGCGCTTCCCGCGTCTAGTGGCTGCATTCAGCTTTTAAAAAAAGACTAAGTCGCCGGTAGCCGCGTCTAAGGCTGTGTCCCCAGTTCCCCCAGCGGCAAACTGTTAGCGGCCGACTGAGTGAGCAGCAAATTTGTGGCGAACTGAAATTCGAGTTAGCTGCAAACTCAGATCAATTTTCGTAGGTCGCAAGCAAACTGTTGTTTATTTTCCTATGAATCGGCCACTGAGACAGTCTGCGTACGTAACGCTGCAAGCAGCGTAAATTGAGCGCAAAACTAGCAAACTGTGGACACTCCATTTCAAATATATGAAAAGGCGTACTAAGCCGATACGCCCCAAACTCAGTCCGCCACTGACAGTTTGCCTACTGGGGACACAGCCTAAAATCTCGTGTTCTGTCGCACTAAGGTGTATATACCGGGTGTTCCAGACCACCCGTCCAGGCTGATTATTTCGAAAAGTTTCAAAAAAAATAAAAAAAAAATACGTGTCAAATATTTTTTGAAACTCTATCAAATCATACCAAAACACCC
>LUGF01012240.1:5239-30349 GCA_001625245.1 Calycopis cecrops
GGGCAGCGAAGCGGAGCGCACTTTCAGTGTCATATAAATTTAAACTTTATTTTCATTACTGTAGTACTTATTATCGAATTCTCGCGACTTCCGCGCGGATTCCAGCGAATGCTCGAGTATTCGCGGGAATCCGCGTGTTTCGTTCGAGTTTCTCATGCGATAATAAGTATTATTGTAATTAATATAAAGTTGAAATTCATATGACACATAAACTGCGCTCCGCTTCGCTGCCCTTCGCCGCGCTTTTGGTGTGAATTAACCCTTACACTCTTGATATTCAACTACAACAACACATCTCCACGCCAGGCCCTATCAGGGTAGGTAGAGAGTACAGAGTACATTTCACGATCACACTTACCTTGGTT
Organism: Calycopis cecrops; assembly: GCA_001625245.1. NCBI lineage: Eukaryota > Metazoa > Arthropoda > Insecta > Lepidoptera > Lycaenidae > Calycopis > Calycopis cecrops. Next base: position 5,605 of record LUGF01012240.1, read on the forward strand.
CCTCTACAATATTACGATATTCCTCTACTATATTGATACTAGTTGACCCGACAGCCGTTGTCTTGTCAAAATATGTTGTCATGGTAACGTGTAATGAAACAAATGGCCTTCCTGAAGGAGCTGAACTGGGAATGACGTGTGAAGAAAGACATAAGGGCCACACGCAAAATAGGCGCAACGGCGTCGAGTTGCGGAAACGGCCCGGGCAACAAGTAACAAGTAACGTGTAATGTTATGTGGACGAATTGTCAATCCCTTATTTTGCCCTACAATAGTGTATTTCAATTCGAGATACCGACTGCAGCATTATATATATTGATAAATTATAGTCTATATGTTACCGAGGACCTAATATAACGAAAAAGTTTCATCGAAATCCGTCCAGTAGTTTTTGCGTGTGCGCCACACAAGACACAGACAGAATGAAGTCTTCTACAGTTTTATTATATGCATAGATAAAGATTTTATTTTGATTATATAATTTTTTCTTTATCAAATTTTGGCATTTACAATATTAGTGGGACAGTAGAATATGATTGTCTTCTTTATTTTCATATTTATTGTGCGATTTATCCTCAAAGAAATATACATTTTCTAGATTTTCGACCCGTCGTAATAAGTCAATATCAAGAGGAGTCACCGGCTTAACTAGTTGGAGCGCCACAAAAAACATAGAAAGTGGTCTGGTAGAAAGTTCGGCGATGGCTAATGCGAGCGATGAGTTCCAATGCTTTTTTAATTAACAGACTCCTCGCCCGCCTTTGATTTTTTTCGACTTTCTGCTAATTTGACTCGTTAAATAGAAATAATAGTAAGCGGTAGCGCATGCGTGCAGCCGAACCCGGCACGACCGAGGTGGTGTCTCTCGCTTATACAATAACGTAAAGCGACAGCTGTGATGTGGTTTTTCGTGCGGTGTAAGTAGCTGCGTTTAGTAAGTAGCTTAGTTTTAGCGTTTGCCCCTTATTTATAAAAAAATTAAAATATGTGTGCCACTCAAGGTGTGATCACAAGATCACGATATCCTTCTAACATTATAAATGCGAAAGTTTGTATGTATGTTTGTTTCTTTGTGTGTTACTCCTTCACGGAAAAACTGCTGAACCGATTTTCATGAAATTTGGCACACACATAGAGAGTAACTTGGATTAACACATATGATAGTTTTTATCCCGAAAAAATGTTCCTATGGCATGCCATGGGATGATTTTTTATTTTCCACGGGATCGAAATTTACGCGGGTGAAACCGCGGGACGCAGCTAGTACTATATTAACATCGTGAGGTTCCGGGTTCGAGTCCGGGTTGGACTAAAAAATGTTATGAGGATCTTTCGAAGTCAGGAACTTTTTTTTTATACTACGATGGTGGCAAAAAAAGCATACGGCCCACCTAATGGTATGTGGTTACCGTAGCCTATGGACGCTTGCAACACCAGGGGCAGCACATGCGCATTACCGACCTTTTAAAAACCTATTGACTCCCCTCTTGAAGAACCTTGTAATATAACCCTCTTGAACTTGGTAGTGTTACATGGTACACCCGATTCTCCGGTCACGTTGAATGTTTTTTTGGGACCTGAACATTTGAAGGAAGCAAAGCGAAGCCTTCTACAAGCCTCAAGCCTCATTGGGCGACGAGACTAGGTTTGGGATCGAAAGGGGAACCGACCCCCCCACTCTCCCTCAGCTGGGAGAGAGTGTGTGTGAATTCACTCATACACACACACGATTCATAGAGAATGTGTCTGCACATATACTTGTACACAATAATAGGTCACGCGCAGTCAGCCTTATCAGCAGCAGTCTCTATATAAAATTCATTGTACTTTTTTATTTATTTACTTACTTTATATTTTAGTTTATAATTTTAGTAATTAATGCACACGTAACAAGCTCTCCGAGACACGGTAGTGGAACATGGGAACAAGCAGCCAAGTGATATGTGAATACTGAGGCCCACATACATCCGCATATACAGAGAGTGTAAAATGTGTCCACACAGTGTTAGGGTCAATTCACACGTTGATGTGTCATATGAATTTCAACTTTATAATAATTACTATATTACTTATGAGAAACTCGAACGAGTCGCGCGGATTCGAGCGACTGCGCGAGGATTCGCTGGAATCCGCGCGGAAGTCGTGAGAATTCGATAATAAGTACTATAGCAATGAAAATAAAGTTGAAATTCATATGACACATAAATTGCGCTCCGCTTCGCTGCCCTTCGCCGCGCTTTTGGTGTGAATTGACCCTTATGGTAAGAGGTAGTGCCAGTGCATGCTTGCATGCAGCCCAATTGGGCCGGCACGACCGGGGGGACCTCTCGCTTACACGAAACTGTGCTGTTGAGTTTCGTGCGGTGTGTAACTAGCCGGTGGCCCATGGAGGTGGGATGAGAAAGGAGGCCATCTGCATAGCCTATATGCGGATGTCTATGGGCGTCGGTAGTTATGAAAATGGCTCCGACTGCTCGTTTGCGCCCTTATATCATAAAAAAAAAAAAGCACAGACGGTATCCTTACTCTGATATACAGCAAAACTGTCTGTCACTTCCGTGTCGCAACTTGCGCAGTAATGAAGCAATGATTTTTAGATGTAGAGGTAGTTAAATGGTGGAAGGAATGACCGCGAAGTAGCCTATTACTAACATAATACCGTTTTAAAATGATAGCTGTGTTGTCGCGTTTCTTACAGGCTGCCATAATATTGACGTCCAGGCTGGCGCAGTGGTACAGGGCTCGGATAAGTGGAGCATGTTGCGCCGGGGGTCGCGGGTTCGAATCCCGCCTTGGTCATGGATGTTTATATCGTATGTATTTATATAATAAAAATCTTAAATTTATAAAACATATTAAATAAATTGTCCGTTGTCTAGTACCCGTAACACAAGTCCTTACGGTACTTAGCACGGGGCTAGACAAACGTGGTGTGATAAGTCCACATATTATATTATTATTATTATCATTAATTTGACATGTCTAAACGTTGTTAGTCACCTTTTTTAATTCTACATCTCACCACAACATGAGGCCCGCTGAGTTTGTATCGCCGGTTCTTCTCAGGACAGGGCTAGGGTTGAACCGGTGGTAGATTTAATTTTTGACGTTCAAAAAGTAATTCCTGTTATTCTATTTTGAATAAAAACTTTTTCATTTCATTTTAATTCATTTCACCACAACCTCGATGTATCCAGGAAAACAACGAGATCCAGTATGTTTATTATAATAAACAAGTATAATATAAACTAAATGAATACTAAGTACCTACTAGGTTACACTCACAAGCGCCAGGCTGTGGAACACCTTGACAATAATCTGCATAACTTTCACGGTCAATATTGTGGTCGTCGTCACACACGCTGTTGCCGCGATGGCCCAGCGGCAAGCATGTTAACCGCAAACGTAGGTTAAACTCCAGGTTTAATTCCCCGGTCGGGCGATTTTTTTGTAGTAAATGACATATAGACATGGGCATTATGAGTCATTTTCATGACGTCAAAAAATATTCAGAAGTTATACAGATGCCTTGCCTTCCTCAACTTTCCTCCATGAGCCACCGAATACTTACACACCGCACGAAACGCTGCCACTTTACGCCGGTTTCATGTAAGCGAGGCCACCCGGTCGTGCCGGCTCAATTCCGCACTGCGCACTACCGCTTACTGCTGTTGACACCACCATCTGATACCATCACACGTCTCAAAACAACACAAAACAAGTAAAACCTCCCCATTCCGGACTGGGAACATTCCTTAATACAAATAACTATTGTTTACAGACAGCACAGAGCACCGAGCACAGAGCACCGAGCACAGAGCACAGAGCACAGAGCACCGAGCACAGAGCACCGAGCACAGAGCACCGAGCACAGAGCACAGAGCACCGAGCACAGAGCACAGAGCACCGAGCACCGAGCACCGAGCACAGAGCACAGAGCATCGAGAACACTAATATAATTGTTTTATATTGTGAGAGTCAAAGGAGCAGTCTGAGCCATTTCCATGACGACCGACGCCGCATGGAGGTTATACAGATGCGTTGCCCTTCCACCTCCTCCCTCCATGGACAATACTTATAGTCTAAGTAGTGCAATAGATTGAATTTAGAGAGTGATTATTTTCTTCAAAATTCTTCTTTTTATTGTAAAAATATATAAATTCTCGGACGAATCCACGATGTCTCTAATCTTATAGTAGATTATCAATTTCTAACTTTGGCAGAAGTCAAACACTGAAATCTTTTTAGGTAGAACTATGCTAAGACAGAAGGTCAGTGCAGCTTCATCGATATGAGAGGCGAGCACACTGGGGAGCTCAAGCCTCTGTATTTGTGGTCGATGGGGGTGCAGACCCCCCCTTCTTTCCCAGCTACTGGGAGAAGGCAAACCGGACTATTGCGATTAATGGGCTATACTATTATTATCTTGGCCGAGGACAGCGGGTGTCCTCCTCTGCCCACCTCTAACGGAGGGGTGTGAAATCTGTTTTTTTAATGAGAATAGTCTGACTATCATAGGCTCTTCCCTAAGAAAAAAGCTAAACCTACATACAATCTGGGGAATTTTAAACAAGATTATAAGCATAGCATTTTAGCGGGAGTCAGTGCCACGAGGCACGCCGTGATTTCGAATCACTGGGAACATTTTGTATAAGAACTTCTTTATACAAACAACAATTGTTTACAAAATACGCGTCCTGAGCGGAGGGGTGGCACTGAGAATACTAATATAATACATATTGTCTCGACGTACAGCGGAACACTCCTATATGAGCCTATATGTATTTTAGTAAGAGGTAGTGCCACACTGCATGCTTGCATGCAGCCGAATTGGGCCGGCACGGTCGGAGAGGTAGCTCTTGCTTACACGAGACCGGCGTGAAGTGAGAGCTGTATTGTCGCGTTTCGTGCGGTGAGTAAGTAGCCGCTGGCCTATAGAAGTGGAAGGAGAAAGGAGGGCAGCGCATCTTTGTAGTTTGTACATGGATGTCTATCGGCGTCGGTAGTCATGAAAATGGCTCCGACTACTAGTTTGCCCCCATACAATAAAAAAAAATATGATGTACCCGAACGATGATAAATAATGCCACGTCATTCGTGCGTTACTTCTTACGAAACCGGCGTAAAGTGACAGCTGTGCTGTCGCGCTTCGTGCGGTGTGTAAGTAGCCGGTGTCTATGCGGATGTCTATGGGCGTCGTTAGTTATGAAGATGGTGAGATTTTCGTTTGCCTCCTTATAACCTACTACCTATAAAATGTCAACTAAATATATTATTTTTCAAACTGATTTTGGGAGTAAACCAATTAATGCATGACGAGAGCGTTACGAAAAGTGTGAGAGCGCGAAGCGAACGGAAGTTGAGAGGGAGATATGTTAGTGAAGACAGGATGAGAGAGATTTATGAAGTTTTACTTCAATCGTGTGATCTAAAATGACACACATTTTATAGTAAGAAAGAAAATATTCACTCTCCAAATTCAAACTGTCATTTTCCACTAGCATGTAACAACAATTTCAAAACGTTTTCGTAGTTACATAATAAAACAATTGTCTATGCTCAAATTTATGGCTAAGCATACATCTTGTCAATGCCTTGTCTTACTAGCGGTCGCCCGCAACTTCGTTTACGTGAAACTGCAGTCGGTAAAAAAGAAGTCTATAGCCTTCCTCGCTAAATGGACTAACTAATACTGATATAATTCTTCAAATCGGACCAGTAGTTCCAGAGATTAGCGCGTTCCAACAAACTCTTCAGCTTTATATTATTGCTTATTAGTACAGTTCGCTAATATTTTATGGATACAATAAGAATGTGAACGCCTGTGTGTTGAGGAAGTGGTGCCGGCCTTGTTATGGCGGATGATCAAATATTATCGTTACTCGTCTCGCTGTCCCCCGGCGGCGGCTGGTCAACAGTCAGCTGACTGAGGCGTGAAGGTCGAGTTACCACAGCGAACTCTGTTGACACAACCCACAGCTCCGCCGCTGCCGTTGTTGCTTACCTGTAATGTTTATATCTTTATATATATATATAAATGTTTGTCTGTATATCATCGATGACCTCAAAAACTACTGGACCGATTATTATGAAAATTGGTATATAAATATATTACCTATGTGTGTGTATTTTTCCACGGAGAAGGTTTGTATGATATGCTCATTGATGCCACTCACCACCAGGTGGCGCTCCAGAGTAGCAACTTCTGCTGACACAACCGGTTGTCATGAATATCAGTAGGTATGATATTTTTAATGGGTAAGAAATTGTTGGAGTAGCAACGCGCGCCGGGTACATCTACTATGTTTTAGAGATGAGTGTTTGTCTATGTCTGTGTTCCTCATAGAATCGTAAACTATGCATTTAACTACGTGATGATCTTTAGCAAAGTTGTTGTGCATGAGCCCATGAAGCTTTCTGAGAATTTAATCCCCTAAGGGGATAAGATTGCTTTTTTATCCGCTTAGGGGTTGAAATACATTTTAAAAATTATGTAATGCGGGTGAAACCACGAGACACGGCTTGTTGGAGATATTTAAGATAAAACATACATCGACTTATAGTGTGAAAACGTTTATTTGATGAAAATATTATCTTTTTTAACGTCCATCGTGTTGATAAAAAACTTTTATGTTATTCCGCCTTTCAGGATATTTCAGGAGGATTTCATCTGGAATAAATTTAGTCTCACATTCCACGCGTAGGTATCGCATGAACAAGCTAATAGCAGGGGCACTATGTGTGCTTACACATCTGTGGCACAGTTGATCAAATAGAATAAAAAATTAAACAATCAAAAACAAATAAAATTTCCCAATCTACAAATAATAAAAAGTCTAAAGTTGTGTAGTTTCTGTTATGGACCCCACGGGCTTGATCCTGCCTTCGTTCACGTCAGACCGAGGCCTTAGCTGGCGCGACGTCGACGTTGTGGAATAGGGGAACCCACGGTCTCTTTGGCCATGATAAAGCTATAATTAACTAACACCTATAAACACTATCTAGGTAATACAGGGTTAATTTTTGGTCACCGGTCAAATTTTCAGGTTTGGTTCGGAATTAATAATACTTGCGATTTATGAAATAAAAAAAATAAAAAAATATATAGATACAATTACTTTGTACCCATGTTATAAACATATTTCTTGGTCACCACGTGCCATCTAGCTCGCGTGTCGGGAAGCCCGACGTCCTTGACCTTGAAGTCGATACATTTCGTGTACGAACAACGACTTTTAAGGACCATTTCAAATTGATTTGTTTTTAAGAAAATTACAATTAGACGATAATATTTTAAACACACCCTTGGAATGATGTTTACTTCATTATTTTAAAATTTGGCCGGTGATCAAAAGCTAGCCCTGTAGAGATGCATCTCTCGCATCTACTAGAGAACGGAGGGCGATCTTTTACAACACTAGCCACCTGACTACCTGAGTAACATCCACAGCAATTTAATGGAGCCGTATCGGGCTTCCCTTCGCTTCCGCAGCAGCAGGGCCAAAAAACCCTAAGTCATCTACAAGTCTATACCAATTATTAAGTAGTATCTAAATTACCAAAGCTCTTGGGCTACATATCCACTTGGGCTAAACTGGACAGGATCACCTTTACATCAGGTGAGCCTTGCTCGTTTGCTTTCTATGCTATAAAAAAAAACCTTCAAATGACGATGTATCAGTTGAGTTAATTATTTATTCTTTTACGATGGTAAGTAACTTTAATTTGTCAAATTTCCAACCGCCAGAAAAACGATTAAGATCTTATTGTTTTCGAGTGCGTGGGCGAGGCTTGTGGGAGGTCACCTGACACAAGGCCTGATGGTACAGAGGTTTAAAGCGTCGTAATATTTATTTTAGAGATGCGGAAAAAGTCTTTAACTACACCAACTTGGGGGCTCTGAAGATCATAAGTTGATGTTTGGTCCGGTCTTTATGTAGTATGTGAGGGCAAACGAGCAGTAGTCGCCATTTTCATGACTACCGACACATATAAACATCCGCATAGAGCCTGCCACCTCCATGGGCCACCGGCTACTTACACACCGCACGAAGCACAGCGCAGCTGTCACTATACGCCGGCATCGTGTAAACAGAAGTACTGCCTCGGTCGTGTCGGTCCAATTCGGGTACATGAATGCATGCAGTGTGACACTACCTCTTACTAAATAAAAGTGTGTGCTTTAGACTACACAACTGAAGTAAAACTTAGCTAAATGCATTACCATAGTTACAGTGACATAACATGGCATATGATATTTATTTTTATATACAAAAAGTTTCAAATAACCGAATTTGAATGATAATTTCCATTGGCCTCGCCCGATCACACATTTTTGTAACGCTCTTGTCAGATTACTCCCCAATTCAAGCGCGCGTAAAGAAGTCTTTTTTTATGATATAGGAGGGCAAACGAGCAGCCGGTGCTATTTTCATGACTACCGAAGCCCACAAACATCCGCATAGGGGCTATACAGATGTGCTGCCCTCCTTTCTCCTCCCACCTCCATGGGCGTCAGTCAGTCTTACATAAAGTAAGATTTCTGAAAATGTTGTCGGGAATGACTACAACTAGTCACAACTTGGGGGCTCTGAAGACCAGATGTGGGACTAACTGATGTGGGACTAACAGCATTAGGGCCGATTCGAGTATTCGCTCGAGTGATTCGAGTAATGAAACTGATCACAATTTCTAGTGAGAGACAACGGACCCGTAAGCAACTGAGTACATACAACAGGTACGTCCCTACAGCCGAGGATTCCTCCGAAATACGTTATGATAGTTTTAACATCCCAAATCCCAATCCTAATTTTAAAACTTTTGCGATGTTTTTTTTTTTTTTTTTTATTTTATTCATATCACAAATGTGATATGAATAAATTAAACTTATCAGAGAAACTCCAAGTCGATGATACATGTAAGCAGATATAAATATAAACTAATTAAATAAAAAATATTAACATAACTGTTTAAATAAAAGTTATTATTTGTCACCATACTCAATGACTCCCTGTGCCAACCTCATGAACTTCGAGCAGGTTGTGATAAAAAACATTTACTCCATTGTCCGATATGATGTTTATCAAACGGAAGGTGCGTGACATGGGAAATGCGTCAGGTAGCTTGGAGCGGTATGTGCAAGCCGGGGTGGGGTACGCGCAGTTGTAGCGCGATCAGCACGTCCGGTCCGGGCGCTGCAGCTACGCACAAGTACTTCACTAGGGCCACGTCTCTCCAAACCCGACCTTCCCTAAGGGTCAATTCACACCAAAAGCGCGGCGAAGGGCAGCGAAGCGGAGCGCAGCTTATGTGTCATATGAATTTCAACTTTATTTTCATTGCTATAGTACTTATTATCAAATTCTCGCGACTTATGGAGCATTCCAGCGACTTCTCGCGCATTCCAGCGACTTCGCGGGAATCCGCGCGTCTCGTTCGAGTGTCTCATGCGATAATAAGTATTATAGAATTATTATAAAGTTGAAATTCATATGACACATAAACTGCGCTCCGCTTCGCTGACCTTCGCCGCGCTTTTGGTGTGAATTGACCCTAACACGAAGATGCTCGGGCTTTGGATACATTAACGGATAGTACATGCCAAACTCCTTGAAATATAAAAATCGTGTAAATTTTTGCTGTATTTTTTCCAGCATTATTTTATACCTAGCCTCATGTGGGCTCCATATGATCGAGTACGTCTCTCTGAATCATGGCTGTGGATTATGGTGTTCTCCATATTGTGCAAGCCTATGTTTGTGTGGGTTGAACAAATACGTGTAATCAGAATGCAAACTCAACTTATCTCCCGCTTAAAACCACTTTTTCAATATTTACTTCATTGTTTTTATAAAATAAAAGAAACCTTGTTTATTAATACTTATAATTCAAATAGCATAGATATTTTTATAGACCAAAACTGTAATCTACTTTCTTCTTCTGTCGCGGAGTTATGGGGAACTTGTTTCAAAATCTCTTACGAATATGATGAGATGAAAGCCAGTTGTAGCCGCTGATGGGCGGATGTTTAAAGAATTTTTTTTAGTAAACGGGGGCAAAATAGCCTTTTCGTGGCTACCAACGCCCATACACATCACTACAGTTTATGGAGATGCGATGCTCTACTCAGAGCTGGATTAAGCTCTGTCTGGGCGTCGTGCGCCGTCAAGTCGAGACGGGGGCCAAAAATTGGTACAAAAACGTTCATAAGGCGCAACAACACTAATCCCATCTTACAAATGGATGTCGAACTTCGTAATCGAAAGACACCTTAGACTCCTGTTCTATAAAAAACTATAAATAATAGATATCAATATATTTATTACAAGTATTGTTTTATTATAAAGATATGTTATTGCGCGCATTAGCCCAGATGACTTCATTATTTGTTTGTGGATGTTAAATGTATTATTTATGTGATGTGTTTGTTATGACTCTCTATGTACAATGGCCTTTTGTCTAGTAGTTTATATGCAGCATGACGTCAGCACTAATACTAATCCGTAGGCAGGTGAAAAAAGATGAAAAGATAGCATGCTCCCACTAAAATATCTTCACAATATAAAACTGCGGTATATTGTTAAGTTAATGGTGAAATTATAATGATAAATGAAAGGCGAATGAATTAGCGGAGAGCAGCTCACGCGCAATTTATTGTTACCAATTTTAATGATATAACAGATAATGATTTCTTAAATAAAAAAATATCTGTGGACTTTACACACCACGTTAGCCTAGTCCCGTGCTAAGTACCGTAAGGACTTGTGATACGGGCACTAGACAATGGAATATATTTAACATGTCTTATAAATTTAAGAATTTTTATATATTTAAGATTTTTATTATAGAAATACATATAATACATAGATAAACATCCATGACCATGCAACATGCTCTGCTTATCCGAACCCTGTACCACTGCGCCAGCCTGGTCGTTCATTAAGTTTACGCGTATTTGTTACATTAGGCTTAATAAACCAATTTTAACGGATTTTATTGCTGTTTATTCAGTCATTTTACAAGCCTGACGTGTCAGAAGACTTACAGCTACCATGGTCACGGCTGGACTGAGACGGCAGATGTCCTGACGTCACAAGCAACTAAAAGAACCCTAAGATGTTAATTATTTAGTCGTTCCAATTAACACAAAGAATGCTTATTATATCTCGCCGTCTTGAGATGTTACGTGCGGTTTTATTATGTTGTAATTACTTCTTTTCTATATTTTTTTATTATACGTAAACGTAATTCACTTTTAAGTAAAAGAGGTCAAGCGTATCACGCAGTACAATTCCGGTGCACGCCGTGCAGAATGGATTACGGAACTGTGATTGCTTGCTGTCCATGATACGGCCATGATCGTCTCCTTGAGCCGTCCATCCGCATCAGAGGTCAGACCCAGGGGGTTGGAAACCCCGCAGTCACTCTGGCCATGATCATAATGGTTATATTAACTATTCGTAAGTCGGGTTTCGCCCACCACTCGTTCCCACCGCTGCTACTCCTGTGTCGCCAGGACCGACAAGCAACCACAAAGTTCTTTGATCTTAGGGAAAGACTGGGAAGAACTAAAACTGTCGGACCCGCAACGAATTTAATCAGAAAATAGGTGGAGTCGGAAGTAATTACAGTGTTATATTATCTATTATAAACATGATAATTTCAGATTGCATATTTCCCATCTACGGCTGCGGGGTTCGGTTCTTTCGACGTCATACCAGTCGTCGCCCGACCTTCCATAACAATCCGAATCTGTATTATGCTTCTCAGCACAAGTTCAGTTCCGAAAAAAATGTCGAAGATACAAACCAAACGCATTGTCCAGTGAGAATCTGTTGTATTTAATTCGGTTCCAATAACTGGAACGTCGGGTTTCAAAACAATTATTGTAATGTGAACGATGTCACGAGATCGGACAAGCGGTGGACGGATACGACTCGCGACTGTCGGTGGACAAGAAGGAAACGTTTAATAATAATTATTAAAAAAACAAAAAACCCGACTGCAAAAAATAACCACTAACTAAAAAGGGAAAAACAAGTTCTATAATTTTGTGTGTAGAGTACCTATACAGTACACCGTACATTATATTTTATTCGATACTTACATAAACAACAGATATATTTTAATGCATTAAAACTATATTTTATATGTTAAAAATTAACGCAGGCGGGACAAACAAATTACTCAAATATTAAAAATAGAAACCACTTTTAGACATAAAATTTACTTACTCGTGTTCGAATGGTCTTTAATTTTAGAGTTCGTTCAAGAAACGTTTTTGAATTCGATCATTGTATCGAAACTCTGCGTTTTCGCTATAATATAAACTCTAAGCCAAATAATAGCGAAAACGCGATTGTAGGCCAGGCAAGGTTTGTATGTTCATTTATTAGAACTGAAGTTCAATTACTCTCTTAAGTACTCTCTTATTAGCTACAAAGAACAAATAATATGTTGTATTAACATGCGAACATCGTAGGTACTTGCCTACATGTCAAACATACATCCCCCACAGGGTACCGATACATCTAATCTAGCTTAAATGTGTACTGTTTGAGTAACTTTCAACACGTGATTTTATATAAATGTTACTAGTAAAATCTATCGCAAGAGTATCCATATTTTTTTCAGGATGATATATATTTGTGCCAAATTTCGGTTATCCGTTCAGTATTTCCTTATCCTTATCCTCTCTCATGTCCCGTGCAAAACAAACATACATAAAAACTATACTAAAAAATAAAAAAGTAAATTGTAAAAGTAAATTTCGAGCCATTGCAAGCTGTCAACACAGAATAGAATAAGATAATAAAATCTACAAATATTTTATAATTAACTATTAACTGTAATCTGTGTAGCAAAACTATTTAATGGTCATGTTAATGAGTTACATTTTCATTAATACGACCAAAAATAAAATATAAAAAATATACTTAAACAATTTAGGTACACAATTGCAGTAATAATATTAATAATTAATTGGAATATGCGTTTATCTATCACGCCACCAGGATACATGCTTCGTCTCTGCGGCCAGACGTAATTTTTTTTTATTTCCTTTTCTTTCGTCCACTGGCTATATATCACATTTAATAATAAGGCGATTGTTCAATTGAAGAATCACCGTACAATTAAACAAGAATTATTATGAATTAAAACATATTTTTATAAACATGTTTTATGAGATTTGTAATTTGTAATATTTGAATAAATTAAAATTGTATAATTAATAGTTGTGTGTAACGTAGGCCTGTGCCGGTGTCGTAAGGAGCAAGCGATGCGGTAACTATATTTACATACGACTCAGATAAATCAATATGTAAAGTGGTCAGTTATTACTTTGTATCACACCTCACAGCTTACACCATCGGCCCTTTATACTAGCTGTGCCGCGCGATTTGAAGCGATAAATTTGTCCTAAAGAAATATATTTCCGGATCAAAAGTAATTTTATGTTATTGTCAGTTTGTAATCACATCCAAAATAGATTACTAACGTTGATTTTTTTTAATATGCGAGCAGTCGGAGCCATTTTTAACGACGCATATATACCTATAGACAAACGCATAAAAGTTATACTGAGGTGTTGGCTTCCTTGCTCCTCCCCCTCCATGGGCCACCGGATACCAAACGTGGCGAAGTAAGCGAGAGGTACCTCCTCGGTCGTGCCCACCTCAGCTGGAAGGCAGTGAGGCTGTACCTCTAATACTCTCTTAATAAAATTTATTTTTAAAAATAAAGTGTCACTGAATCTTAAAGATTTTTATCTACACTAATGTTGTAACATTCTACTTATGTTTCCAATACTTGACTTATAATGACTACTGTTATAGCTCAGACAACAAAAAACTCAATTTAAGCAATTTGACATGATGTTATAATATCCAAATCGATATCGTAAAATCTCATTATAACACTGTGTGAGAGCGAGAGGGAGAGAAAAATGGTGAGACAGACGTATGTCAAAATCCTGAACAGCGCGCGCTTGCTCCTGATTGGCCCAGCGCGCGCTGCAATGTCAACTGTCATTAGCATATGCCGACAGTCGGCAATCGACGCCCAAGGTATTAATTGATTAATTTTATTAGTCAGTATTAGCGAAAATCAAATAGTTTTAGAATTAATATTATAAAATAAATACATATTATTATATAAAAGTTGAACAGACCAGATACTGTAAAGTTAAATATTACAAAATATTGATAATATATTGTATTAGAGTAAACAACAAAGTTTTGTGTTTATTATTATGTATAACAACTTGAATATGTTTTAGCAAATTTTAGTGTTAATACCGGTGTGGACATGTGTTATTAAGATAATCTTAATGTTTGTACCATAACTTAATCAAGTGTTTGTGTCCTGTGGAAGAGCGGAGAATCCCACTACAGGTATTTATTTACTTAAAGGGTTTTCTCCAAACATTGTATTAGGCACTTAAGTTTTGCTCAAAGAAATAAATAACTTATTATTATTATTATTATTATTAGTGAAGATAAAGTAGTGTATGCAACTGCATATAACACGGGTATTAAAACACTTGTTAACTATTTTGAAACTCGCTATCGCTCGTTTCAAAAATTCCACTCGTGTTTTAATACCCTTCATTATATGACAGTTGCATAAACTACTATTATAACATGCTATTCTTGTATATTAAACTGTGTTATAATTTACATGTGTTTGTTATTATGTAGTGGAAACTTAGCTGATTTTTGCATATTTTATATCTATTACATTAACGATATAATAATTGTTTGTTTCCCAAACAAAATAAAATAAAATAAAATGAAGCGAAATGAAACGAAATGAAACGAAACGAGACGAAACGAAACGAAACAAAGTAGAGTAGAGTAGAGAAGAGTAGAGTAAAATAAAATAAAATAAATACTGCGTTAACGAATATTAAAAATACAATACAACATATCTTTATTACATTTAAAATACTTATAGATAAAAATAATGTCAGGGTACTTTAGTAACCTAGCGATAGTCACTATCAACGGTCATCAACATTCACGTCAGCTAAGGAACTGATACCTTCGTTCAGCCCTCCCGGCCGTTCGGAAATGCGGAACTCGCGCACGGAACGCTACTGCCGGGGCATAGGTACATAAATTATATTCATCATCATCATCATCAGCCCATTGCAGTCACTGTTGGACGGCGGCCTCTCCCATAGCACGCCACTGGCCTCGATCTTCGGCTAACCTTTCCCAACATTATATTATTATTTATTTATTTCTTTTGCACTACAGTAACCTGAACGTTACGTTATTTTGCGTGATGAAAAGATACTCTTGTAGGCGTCGAATTAGTATACATATTAGAGTAGTTATATATATATATATATATATATATATGTATAAAATAAGTATGTAAATATGAAAATATTATTATAAAAACCGGACTGCTTAAAATATATTTTAGACGCTGTCAAGACCAAACTAACGACACCATAATATAATATGTTTCGTGCAGCTGTTCACTAGGTATAGCAGAAATTATAGAAATCTACATACACATATAGTCGAATAAAAAGTAGGTACTTCAATTTCATATTTCGATGAGGCGTCATTTTGTCCCTTGAATATCTTTTTTATATTTTTTTTCTGCGAAATAATACGTTGTAAATACATTATACAATATTACTCTCCAATTGAACTTTAATGGCACGAAAACATACATAAAATACGTGAAACAAAAATACCTATATTACCATAAGTAGGGTAGCGAATGTTATAAATTAATATTATTAAGTCCAAGGCTATCTCTTCTACATACGTATTTACTTTCCTCTTGCGTCACAGCTTAGAAATTGTAGCTCCGTATAATTTAAGCTAATGGCTTGTTTTGCCTTGTGCCATATGCGGGAATACTTGCTTTTAATTTTTTACAAGTTATTTCGACGTCAGTTACTTAACAAGTTTGGAAATAACAGTGTGGATTCAATCATTATGCATTTGGGTATCTAGGTAGGTCGCACCAGCAAGTGCCCAACCGTAACAAAATATACAAGGATCGGTTACACCTACTCAGTAACATTTAAAGAACTTTAAAAAATAAACCTAATATACAAGGATTGGTCACAACTACTCCGTAACATTTAAAGAACTTTAAAAAATAAACCTAATATACAAGGATTGGTCACAACTACTCAGTAACATTTAAAGAACTTTAAAAAATAAACACAATATACAAGGATTGGTTACACCTACTCCGTAACATTTAAAGAACTTTAAAAAAAGTGATATAGGTAGAACTGGGACCAGAGAGGTAACTCTCGCTCACAAGAATCTGCTTTAAAATGAAGTGTTAGAGTATTTAGGCCTATTGATAAGGAAGGCTTCTGACTTTTTAATATTGCTCATTTGCTCGCATAAACTGTTTAAAGGAAGGTTCCCAATGTTTGATCTACGTCATAGTAGAGCTACACGATGAATATTAAGTAAATTAAATAATTTGACAGACAGAAAAGCGAGTTGTAATAATGACTTCGGATTTTTCTTTTTTTCACTTTCGGTTCAGTTTAAAATATGTACATAGCTCTATTTTTAGCCTAACATAGAGCAATTCTGAAGACTGCTTACTTATTTACCAATATTGTTTAACTAAGTGTATGGCACATTCTTTAGCCGCCTCTTGAAGGAGTCACACTGCAGACTGCAAGTCTCACACTATCAATTAGGATACATTTTTTTTTACCAAATTTACCTATAATTTGGTTTTTCCATGATATTTCAAATACCATTTAACAGTTGCCGTGCTATTGGCCACAGTGGGTCAATAATGTGCCCCGAAATTTTCAGCAATATGACACTATATTGTTTATGCACTTAAAACAACTTAACCTTACTTTCTTACTTAATCATTTTTATTCATATACCCATAACCAGTTCTTTAATTCTCTAATCTCCTCAAGTAATTAGAACAACGCTATTAACATAAGTAGCGCTGGTCACGAAGCGTTCGGGAACACGAAACACGCCACATAATCAATGAAGTACACTTGCTACCCGTTCAACATCATCAGCACGTCCACGAGTGAGCAGCCTGCGTGCAGCTGTAATCCCCAAGGCTATGACGGATAGGGGCTACCATACTGGACAGGCTTGGAGGAGAGGCCAGACAGAGCAGTTTAGCTGAGGAGTCCTCTACCAGACTCTGAATCAGCAAACGGCGGTGGGTCAGGATGGGAACCTGACCCCATTGCACGGTTCCGACGTGGTTGTAGGGACTGTTTAGACGCAGCCGGACAGTCAGGAGGAGAATGTCCTTTTCACAAAGGGCAGCCTGTCATTGGAAGGAACCTGTTCCTTGCAGATCCGGGATCTTCCAATTATATTTTCTGCAGACACCCGCATGGATTTAGTCGGCATTGCACTAAGTTTCGAGAGCGACGTAGGACTAGGGGCGACTAGTGGTGAGACGGTGATTGCGATCGCCGTGAAAAATCAGTGATATTCATAAACAGCGATCGCTGTAGTGAATGCTCTTTGCGCAAGCAGTGATTGAATCACTACATGCTCACAGCGACCGGTCACTGTTATTACGCGTTCGATCGCTGGCAGCGATGCAGCGCGCTAAAGTAAAGAGTGATTTAAAGAGTGATTAAATCACTGCTACTATTCACGGCGATTTTTTACAACTGCTCAGGGCGATCGCTGCTACTCAAATATCACTCTTACACCTCTAGGGGCCACCCGGGCTCGTAGGTAACATACGTAAATGTGTCAACAAAAAAAAGGGGACGGTGGCGGGTTTATGAGATTTCTCCTGATTTACGTCAAAACTCATCTCTTAATCGGGATTGGGCTGACGTGATATTACCCACAGAACAATATATTTTTATTGCAATCTGTAGCCAAAACACACACACACAACATGACACACGCCCAAGTCATTTACAATGCTACACATGTCTGTCATCATTTATAGTCACCTGGCAAACAATACATCAATACCCGCTTACGTAATACATTTAAAAGTATAAACGATGCGAGTTATATCTTGTAAACAACAGTTAAAAGTAGACTGCCAGTGGTACACACCACGAATATTGAGCAGACAAGATATTATAATGATAAGGTCAAACTAATGGGGAAGAAGGGTTATTTTTCAAAGGCAGCACTGCGTCGGAAAACGCAGTGATGGACCTCCCACACGGTGGACTGATGGCCTGGTCCAGGGCGCGAGGAGCCGTCGGCTGCAAACAAAATGTTTTCTTTTTTTGTTTTTTTTTCTTTTTGCCCTCTTTGTCGCAGCGTTTGTGTCTCTTTTTGGTGATACAGGAATTATATATTTAGTTTCTAGTTGTTTTTTTTTTTTGGTTTTTTTAAATTCTGATTTAATTGGACTGGATTACATTTGACTCTATTCATTATCCTAGGCAAACAAACAGTCACAAGCTGACCGTGACCTGTGGCGCTCTCTGCGGCAGCCCTACGACCAGCAGTGATCTACCGGCTGATGATGATGATGAAAGTGAAACCATCATGATGAAAGTGAAACCATCATTGAATGAATACGAACACCCGTAGACGTCAGATTAAAGGTCTGCGCAGGCGAGGGGACAAAAATGTATGCAAAGTACCGCGTACTTTTAATCCCTCGTTTGCGTTACTCGATACAGATGTAAGCGATCTATTTTAGCGGTAAAAAAAGTACGCGGACAAAAATCTCTCGTCTGAGCAGGTCTTAAGTGCTACTCAGCTGCGCTGCTCCCACTCCTCCCCTGTGTACTCCCGGGAAACTCAAAATCTCACGAAACGGCACGGCTCCTCACCTGTTCGCAGTATAACGTGAGTGAGGGATCCCTCGCCGTTTCTCATACCGGCTCATGTCATGTTCAACACAACCTATTCTAAAATATTATGTAATATATAAAAAAAAAGTAGCACTTTCCAAATATTACATTTGGAAAGTGCTACTTGCCTACCTCGCCCCTACCTCTTTTGCTTCGTTCCTGAGCTAAAACAGCCAACATCCAAAAAGGTTCGACATTAGTAGGGCTGCCATCCGTCCGGGATTCCCCGGATTTGTCCTACTTTTAAAGGCGTCCGGGGGCTGTCTGGTAGGAAAAGTGTCCGGGTATGAAATGCTCGACAAAATACTACCGGACATCTCTGTCCGGAAAAATAGCCATATTTCGCTCAAATGTCCGTGGTTTTTGCCATGTTTATCCGGCGTCGGCAATTTTGGAGATGACAGCCTTAGCCTCTGCCCCCACGAGTGCTGCTATCAAAAGTAATCGGCCCCATGTCCTGATTGAGATGTACGTAGCAGAACATTAAAAAAGTCTATTCTTCTTTATTGAGATTGCACTTATTCAATTAGTTTCAATATATTAATCTGCTTCACTGAAGTTTGTTTGTTTCAGCATCCATCCATTTCCAAGACAGTTTTAGCTGCACCCTCGGGCTCCCGGAGATCATATCAAAGGGTCCATGTCGTTGTCGCTTTTGATCCTGATGACGAAATTACTTTGCAGACGAAATGCCGAAATACCCCTCTCGGTATTTCCGGACCGATACGACCTAGGGATCTTCAAGAAAGCTTATTCTTTCCTCAAAGGTCGGCAACGCATGTTAGACCTCTGGTGTTGCGGATGTCTGGGCGTTGGTGATCACTTCATCAGGTGACCCAACTGCTCGTTTGCCTCCTATGCTATAAAAAAAATGCAAACTCTGCTGTCGCGACTCGCGTTTATAAGGCACCAATGGTCTATTGCGGGAAACTATGTCGGCATTTAATTTTGGTTATTCTGACGTTTGAGCCTCGGTAGTAAAGAAAAGGTACCGACTGCTCGTTTGTCCTCTTACGCAATAAAACGTCCAATCAATCAACGAGATAGACTTCACATTCCACAGGTTAATCGCTGTGTTTTTAATGTTGACATAATAAATAATTACAATAATTGGTCTGTTGTTGTGACTAATTGTCACATTGTTGAAGATATATACTTATCTGAGAGCATTCATTATAATCCGTAGGATATGTTCTCATAATTAAAATATAAAAAATATGGAATAAAAACTATCACTGTTAATAATAATTAGAGATTAGAAGGAGATAAGGATATTACACCGAGTGGACTTCCCCAGTGCCGTTCTTTATGCGTCCATGGTAGAGGGGGGGAAGAGGCGTATCGGTATGTCGATGCCGTGCACCCTATCTCCAGCGACCGAACAGGGACGAATTAAAATTAATTAGAGCATACGACAAAGCTAACATTTTTTCTTTAAAAACCCAGTGTGTCAGGTTGTCAGGACAGAATTGCCGGCAAAATTTGAAGGCTTTTTAATTTTTAAACCTGACAACCCCAAGCGTGCACTAACCTCTTACTAAGTACTAATTATTGAATATCAATAATATAATTTAAAAAATCGTCACGGCCATTTGTCTATTCATGTATTTTTTGTATGTTGCCGTCTTTATCGGGAGCAGCGGTGCATTGATCCGTACTGGCGACTCGATAAAACCTAATGAGTTTCTAGTTAAACGCATAAAACGAATATTGAACTAATAATTACATTCTTTTATTGAATATACATTGTAACAATAGACTATTATTGATTAATTAATCTTCTTTTTAATTGATTAATTTATTTGAATGTATTTGTGCAATCAACACAGTAACAACAGAGTCATCGCCACCACTTATGTGCTATAGAGATAGAGAGAGACTTGAGGATTAGTACCCTCCTCCCTGGCTGTTTCTGTACCATAATTATTGTAAATTTATAAATTGTATTGTATTATATCATATGCAAATGTACTTGTATTTTTATATTTTTGAATTTTACATCTGATCACAACATGAGGCCCGCTGAGTTTGTTTCGCCGGTTCTTCTCAGGACAGGGCTAGGGTTGAACCGGTGGTAGATTTAATTGTTGACGTTCAAAAAGTAATTCCTGTAATTCTATTTTGTATAAAAAACTTCCTTTCTTTCTTTCTTTCTTTCTTGATAATATATTGAGACAGCACTTACTGCCATGTCGCCCTGGTGTCTACTTACGGCAGTTATCAGTAATATCGCTGTAGTCCCGTCTATTCAAAAAAACCCTACCCAGGAGCCTAATACGGTCTACCTATAACTAACATGGCACTACCGGAGAGGTACCTTAGACGAGAGCAACGTAAAGTGACAGCTGTGCTATCGCGTTTAGTACGGTGTGTAAGTAGCCGGTGGCCCATGAAGGTGGGAAGAGAAAGTAGGGCTGCGCATTTGTGTAGCCTCTATGCGGATGTCTATGAGCGTAGTAGTCATGAATATAGCTCCGACTGCTCGTTTGCCCATACAATAAAAAAAGATGTTATTCCATGCCTAATGGTTTGCAATACCAAACCTTGTAACATATTTCCTTATATATAACGTTAGTAATTATGTATTACGGCATAACTCTTAGAGCTTGCATGTTTTATGTGGCAGACGGCTGGGTCAAGAGTGAGCGCAGTGAATACACAACTGTACTTGCCGTTTGTTGCCTACACGTCAAGGACTCTAAATTTAATGCAGTACACTCTGGGTCAAGGGCGTGGCGATATTTTGAGGGAGGTAGTGACGTGCATTACAGCCTGGATGAACTCGCACTAACGAAGAGGTGACATGATACCGAAAAAGAAAGGAAAGAGTACAGACTGTGTAACAATTGTGAGGATGTTTGTAGGTGTGGGTAGTCTTCAAAGTCCAAACGACCCCTACCTCTTGTGGGCGGTGCGGTCGTTTGCTTGTCGCTTGTAGCTAAGGAGGTCACTCATTAGGCAATAAAAATAAACAATTAAATTGAATAGTTCATCGTTATGAGTGCATCATACTTAAAAATAAAGTAATGAGGCGTTTTGGCTAATGCAGTGTTGTATGTGGCCACAACGACTGGGATAGCAACACTTGCTTAGGAACGTAACACCGGCGTGTACAGCTATGTACAGTCGCAACTATATGGTTGGAAGACTACGGCGTATATTTTGGTAAGAGGTAATGCCACACTGCATGCTTGCATGCAGTCGAATTGGGCCGGCACGACCGGGGAGGTACTACTCGCTTACACGAGACTGGCGTAAAGTGACAGCTGTGTGCTGTCGCGTTTGTGTGTGTAAGTAGCCGGTGGCCCATGGAGGTGGGAGGAGAAAGGAGGGCAGCGCATCTGTATAGCCTCTATGCGGATGTTTGTGGGCGTCGGTAGTCATGAAAATGGCTCCGGCTGCTCGTTTGCCCTCCTATATCAATAAAAAAAAAAAGATTTCATCTGATGAGGCCTCTGTCTATATCTGAGGACATAGAGAAGCTTGCTCTTGTATTGTGAACCAATGATCGTTACACTACTGCTAGGCCACTGGCCATGCCTCTGTATGATGTTGATGGGTTTACCATGTACTTACCTTGTAATACTTACTTACCAATCTTGTTACTCTCAAGTTAAAAAGTTGTGTGCTTAACATGTGTTGCTAGGATTCCAATACGCGTCAAGCGGAGGAACGCTTTCGCGCACGGAGTATGGAGCGGACTCTTCAATCAAGGGATTGTCCCTAAGTTTGTAGGTTTGTTCTGTGGTGCGGTACAGTGCCGCTGTGAATGTGGCGTTCCGTAAGTGAGCTACTTGCTGTCGAGGTGCCCTGATGACCAGCGCCAGAACCAGGGGGGTGGCGGAAGCCTCGGGCCCCATGAGCCTTAGAGGCTACATCTGCTTTTTTGTGTCTATAAATGGGGCCGCGTTCAACCTCCAGCCCCAGGCTCCATCAGAGCTTAATCCGGCGCTACTGATGACTAGAAGTTCCAGAGCATCTCACCAAAAGGATACCCACCATTGATTTGACCATTAACCTGATATTTAATTGTTGTATGGAGACTAACACCTCGGTGAAGAAATATAAACAAATTAAAAATCATACCGTAAAGCCATTAATTTTAATTATGGATATGCGTAATTTCTTTTAGCTCCATAACCCATAACCCACATACCTCAAAATTTCTTAAGAAATTAATTTATGTTTAAGCAATAGTCTATGTAATCCATTCGTAAAAATAACATCACACCCCTTTTTTAACAGTTCTGACACTTAGGGCCGATTTTTCAATCCTCAGATAAAAGATAACCCTGGGAATAAACTATCTCTGTTTCATTTTTTATTTCGTGTTTAAGTGCGATGGGTATAATTTACCTAGGGTTAATTTTTATCTGACGATTGAAATACCGGCCCTTAGATAAAAAGTAAGTTCTCAAAAACAGGACTTTGAAATTGTCTTAAAATATATAACATCACCGTAGCACTGCTACGACGCTGTAGCACTGCTACGGCGTCGTAGGGAATGTATGCGATTGTATTGCGACATACGACAAATAGTATTTTCTGGTGTCGTCGTATCGTAGGTAACAAGTTGTCAAATTGATGAAAAGCGGAAAACCCAAAACCTTTAACTTTAGAACTCTACTCTCTACCCTCGTTGAGCATGGCTCTACAAATACTTGGCTGATACCCAAATAAATATCGCCCCCTTATTAGTTATTACACCTTGATATAAAAATACCATTATGTCGTTTCTGGGCCACATACCACCTACCTCTGAGCATCTAGCGCCCACAACAGGGCGTTATCGCCCACTTTGGGAAAGACTGATCTAGATAATAGCTAGCTAGCGGATATTTTAAAGCTGTTTTTCCTGAGTTTTATATTCTATCTGCATCAGTTAATTTACTTTACATGTATATAATAACATAAATGATAAGTTTATGTTCAATCACGATGTAGAAATTAGTACGCCGAATATTCGTTTGGTATTCGGTATTCGGTATATTCGGCATCTTTTTCACTATTCGGTCGAATATTCGGTTTTGGCACCGAATATATTCGGTTTGGGGTATTTGATTTTTTTTTGCCCACACGGTGTAGAGTTTAAACATAAAACATCGTCGTTTATTATAAGCCAAACAAATTCCAAAAAGAATGTGTTGAATACACTTAAATCAATATTTATTTCTAACAATGCAATATTTTAAATTAAAAAAACAACCTTATAGATGAATTTGACAATGGGTAATATTTTTTTTATACACACTTTAATAGAGTCATGTAGAAATAGAGAGACACTCTAAAAATATAAAAAATGAATATAAAATAAAAGATTGTCAAAAATAAACATACATATTCTAATTAATTAATGGTAAATTATGGTGCAGAAACACCAAGCTTTCGGCTTCTTCCGGTAAGAGTCTGTAGCGTTTTTCTTTATAAAGTTTCTTTGCTTCCGAAAATAATCACTAAGAAACACTGGCAAAATTAGCTATGCATATTTAGACTTATGCTTCGCCCAAGGGTCACGAGCTCGCTCGCCATCTAGCTAGCAGCTACACGTAGCGAACATGTTAGAACCTGTTTATGCGGCAAAACAATGAAATGGTAAACCGAATAATTCAGCCGAATATTCGGTTCGGTAAAATTTAAACCGAATAGTATTCGGTATTCGGTTATTCGGTGAAACCACTAATCGGCGCATCTCTAGTAGAAATTATAACTTTGATTGTATCTCTGAGATCTATTGTGCATTGTATATTTATTCTATTTTCATTCATCCTTATATATAGATAGTGTAAAGATTTTATGTGTAGATTTTATGTCAATGTGTTCATGTTCATGATTGCCTTTTCTAAGAAATAAATAAATTAGACAACTACTATGTACATAGTGTTAAGGCGCTGTGCACAGTCAAAATAGGTTTTTTCAAACATTTTTTTAGCGAAATTT
>LUGF01012260.1:0-15353 GCA_001625245.1 Calycopis cecrops
CGCGGGGTCGTCCGTGCAAAATTGTCGAGAGCGAGTGACGTCACGATCTGGCGTGAACACACTCGAAATTATCGTCGTTCTTACATTTTCTTTTTGACATCGTAAAAAGAATTAAAATATAATTTTCTAACTTTTTGAAATAATAAATTATACTAAGAATGTTTTTGCTTTCGCTTTACTTAGTGTTGAGCGGTGAAACACGTAATAACGAATGACGCGATGGAGCTACTGCCGCCGGGAGGTAACATACAAGTACCCGAACTAAAAAAAAAAAAAAAAATACTACTACTCTCTACTTGTGTATATGAGTAATGTGACGTAGACGTTACTACATTGTGTACAACATATTTCTCTTTCAGGTTACTTATCTCGAAGACAAAGCACGAAGTATAACTTATATTATTAATTTAAAATTACAGTTCTTTTACGAATTTTATCGGGGTTTACATGTTATTTAACAAGATAGACAATAACTTATTAAATTTATAACCACATAGGTAATAGCATCAAAAAATTACTAAGGTTTACACTTGTGACTACACAAACTGAACAAGCCCTGATGAAAACCGTTATAGTAATTTTATTGAAATCTTGTGATAGAGTTTTTGACTACTTTGTTTACTAGGAATTTGTGGTTATGTCTAGTCCTTGTTACTTTTTGTTTTACATTTCCTTTGACAACGTAATTATTGTGTTGAAGCTGGGGAATATATTTACGTATGATAGCTAGGGTACGGGTGTTCCTTAGACCGGACTGTCGGATTCGACATTTAGTGCACTACCGACTAAACCCCTGCGAGTGCCTTCCGCCAATATAATTGTAGGGTCCCTGATCCACAGGCAACAGGATCCAGCGACAGGCAGGCCTCGGTCAAAGGTCACACTTCTCCTCCTTGGGGACTCTCCCGCTGCCTCTGAACAGTCCCTACTATAGGGTATACAGTGCAATAACATGTAAACAGTGCAATAGGGTAAGATTTCCATATTGACCCCTGATCCCAGTACTCCAAAGGGCGTACTCCTTTGAAATATTGGGACCCATTTGTCCAAATGGGACCCGCGAGTCGTCCCGGTCCACGCCCACGTCTACTGATTCATAGGGATGGATGAAGTGCCCCAGCTGAACTGCTGTGAGTCTGGCCTCTCCCCTCAAGCCTATCCGGCATTTGATGCTGGGGGGAAGGGGGGTCGTAACTCCTTAGCCTTTGCGACGCTAATTTAGCCTTCGCTTCCAAGTGACGGCGAAACTGAACGTAGCTCGATATGACGACGCCCAGAATTCCAATGCTAACTGTAGGTATGAGAGGAGTATTCTGGAATCGAGGAGACACGACAAAGGGTGTTTTTAATGGAAAACTTGTGTTTTTTTCTTCTTCAATTACATTAAATTTTTATTATTATGTCAATGTAATAATCATTTACAGTTGTATAAGCACTGATTGTTGTGCAAGTACAACTCTTGTTTACTGTAAATTCAAATTCAGCTTCACGCTACTGCGCATTTGTAAATACCTAGCCGTAAAATGCTACGCAGCGGATGCAGACGCGGTGTAAAATAAATAAAGTTACATAATGACGTCATCCAGCGCTGGGATAAGCGTGATCAAGGATTGTTCGCATGCACGCGCCGTGTTGGAAAATATTTTAAAATACACGTATTTCATTGTAATAATTATGGCGAAATGCTTCTAAGTGTCATGTATATCGCGACAAAATTACAAGTAGTAGGTTCGGCTTAATACCAGCAGCTGAGTTCCATCATAGGACATCGCGACAGAACTCAAAGTTCCATCCCCACCATCTCGATATTCCTAAATGTAGTACTGAGCGGTATAAACGCCATTTTTTATCGCGTACAACAGTACTATGGAACCAGCTGCCTTTCTTGGTATTTCCGATCCGATACGATTTAGGGATCTTCAAGAAAAGAGCATTCCTCTTCCTCAAAGGCCGGCAACGCGTCTGCAAGACACCTAGTTTTGCGGATGTCTATGGGCGGCGGTAGTCACTAATCACCTGCTCGTTTGCCCCCTATACCATAAAAAAAAAGTAGTAGTTTCCATTAGAGTGAGAAAGAAGCGCAATACGCCTTCTTAAAAATTATGCACATGTCTCTGGACGTCTGTAGTCACTAAATTATTATTATAAAAAGAGATAACATAACCAATAGAATTTAGAATAGCGTTACAGTTCAACCGTAGTGCTGTAAGTAAGCTTCTATATCTCACATTGTGAATGTAGTGAGTTTCTATCGAATAGACTGACATCGAAGCTGGATTCATGTCAATTTGTCCATAATAGAGAATTATTGATCTTTCCTTTTTAATTTTATCATTCCCTAAATACCGCCCACGTTCGCAGGAACCTGTAGAGCAATTTAGTTCTCCTCGAAGTACAAAGTCGCATTCATAAGCTACATAATTGTACTAGACTTTACATGACGCCAGTTTAATAATATACAATCCTCAGTTCATAGTAAGTAATGCCTTACGAGTAGCTGTTATGGTGAGATGTTGATATGTTTGTGGTGCACATTAATTTATACTAGTATTTTATCTACTAATTAGGTAAATAATATTATAAATGTGAATGTAAATTTGTTTGTGAAGCTTTCAAAGCCAAAAATTATTAATCAACCGTTCATCTTGAAAGTTGGTACTCATATTCTTAAAGAAATTAGAATGGACATAGGATAAAATGTTTAAAAAATACGGACGCGAGCGTCACCGCGTGTAGAAATAAGTATAATATATATCTAAGTGTATACAATGAGTGTTGTTATAAGTGTATAACATTGTATAACTTTGACCCTAGCGCGGTTAGATTTAAGCTGATTGCATTAGTACGCGGTGAAAATCCGAGTCCAGATTCCAAAGTACGAACTGCTACATTTTAGTTTTATGAACATCGTTTAAAGTCGCGCTGTGTGCTAACTTTGTTTAAGCCTTTCTGTAGGACGTACTATGCATACTTATTACGTACAGATAATAAAAATAATAATGATGTCCTTCTGAAAGGCAAATCCTATTTTGTCCTCAGAGATGGACCGAATGTGGCTGAAATAAACAATCGCCGTTTTAATTTTTTTTATTCTATAGTGTACAGTTGAATTACTGTCCAATCAATTTGTATGAATAGGAAGTTTTTGATCTGATTATTTTTTTAAAGGACTTGGTCCACCACTCGCCAGGATCAACAACGGCAAAAACGACCCTTTGATATGATCTCAGGGAGCCCAAAGAAAAGCTAAAACTTTCTTGAGACCCGCAACAAATTAAATCAGAAGAAAATAGAAGGATTTCAAGATTTCAAGAGAAAGTTTTTCAGTTGCGTGAAATCGCGAAGCACAGTTGGTCGTCAAATACATATGACACAATGTTCTATCTCATCCATCTCTACAAACGTATCTCAGACAGTGATCATTCCATTAGTATACATTATGTTAATCTTCATCTAACGCCTGCAAAGTTCTCGCGTATCAGACCCTTGACGCTACGTAATTAATTAGGGTCCCACAAAAAGGTGTCGAGGTCCAGTAGCTGTGACGCAGGCTCTTGCCGCAAAGGCAGTTTCCGCCCAGCCTCCAAAGAGGCAGCACGCGTCAGATCTCATCCCGTCGTCTCGCTCCCGCGTTCGATATTCAAATTCTGGATTTAGTTTGTGGCGTTCGTTGTGTCTTTTTTCCGATACATTTGACTGTTTTTTAATTTTATAACAGTGTTTATATTTAAGTGAGATTTTTTTTGGTAAGATATAGAAGAAATATTACAATAAAAATAAAAGCGAACGAATGAGATATGATAAGGAATGAGATATAGCAATCAGTACTGAGATCGACACAACAATGATTTATTGAAACTATTTGTGTTGAATGTGTATTAAATTTGATCTTATAATTCATTTTTGTGCACTTTGTTCAAGTCACAAAAAAGCAGATTAATAGATTATAAATTGAAGATTTTTATCATCAGATCGTAATATGAAAATCATCAAATAAAATGATATTATTTTTGGTTTTGGCTCAGTCTTTGTCGTAGGTAATCATAAATAAAATAATATATTAAATTTTCTTTTAAGGAAAATAGAAACAGTAAGTTTACATTTTCCTTAAAAGGAAATTTTATTTTCTGATATCGGTAGCTCTCCACTACATTGCATCGTTACGATATCCTTTTTTTATAGTGGGTAATCCTCATGGATAGGGTATCCATATCCCGGGGTAGCAGTTGGGTTATGCCGGACTTTTACCGGCTAAATCCCCACTGTGCTTTCTCCTTGCACTGTACGACGGGAACATGGGCACGCTTTCGCACTCATCCGCGAGCCCGCCGGTGCCTGGTCGCTCCTGCAGCCCCTCCCCGTAGAGCATGGAGCTCCCCTCCAACAACAAGACGCACCAGAAAATACAAAGGCGCGTTTCTTACTTACTTCCAAGGCCCCCGTCCACAGGGTGACGAACCAACCGACCGTGAGACCGCCACCCAGGGGCCAACCATTTAACGGCCGCAGAGGACAGGAGGACCGCAACGACACACCGCATCTCCTCTTCCTCTGCGGCCCCACCGCCAACGCATCAGGCGGTGCGCCTCCGTTTAGCCGCGGGAGACATGGCGCACGGCAACGACAAACCAATACGTCTCTTCTTCCGCGACTTTCCTCCTCCACGGACGCATCCAGAGCGGGCCCCTGGCCAAGCCTACCTGGAGCGTCCCCTCATTAAACGCTACGCTATCCTCCCTAACACAATTTGTTGAAACAAACATTGATGAGTTTAATAACGATTGATAACGATTGACAAATAAGTTAATAAACCCTTATTTCAAGTTCAATTAAGTCTAATTAGTTCATGAAATTCATGTTTTATGCATTTATATTTATGTCATATAATATAAGTAAAAAATATGCAGTTAGAACCATATCTTTTTATGCGTACGTTAAAACGCACATTGTAATGATTTATATCCATTTAAATTTATCAGGGCCTAACAAATTAAAAGAAAAAACTTCTTATTTTCGCAATCAGATTTTGATCCGGTCCGCAAAAACTGGTTCATAGGTCAAAGCAACTATAAAGACTTATACTACGCTTTACAAAACTTTTTCCTTCGTTTGCGCTGAGAACTTCTGTAGCCGATTTTCGAAAGAGCCAGATGCGGCATGGTGACTAGTGAATAAGAGCGCCGCGGTGCACACTTTAGGAACCTCGAAACAAGTGAATCATTCAGCGATTTAGGTATCCTGACAGGCGCGTCTAATTGTGGTATTCACCACCATACCACCATCATTTAAAAGGAACATTTATCATCTTCTGTGCTTGGTTGGCTCCAATTAATTCTGAATAGTTCTTGTAGAGTCAGTTAATTTCCATTCGTGTTGTAAACTAGAAGACTCACTGAGACTTCTTTTTGCGAGAGGTAGTTCCACGCTGCATGTATGTAGCCGAATTGAGCCGGCACGGCCTGGGAGGTACCTCTCGCTTACACGTGACAGCTGTGCTGTCGCGTCTCATGCGGTGTGTAAATAGCAGGTGGTCCATGTAGGAGAGAGAAGGATGAAGAGCAATGAATCTGTATAGCCTCTATGCGAATGTCAATGCGAGCTGGTGGTCATGAAAATGACTCTGACTGCTTGTTTGCTCCCTTATACCAAAAAAAGACTACCGCCAAAAAGTTCGAACACACACGCATAATAATAATGTTAAAAATTTGGCGCGGCTAAGTAAAATCGTAACTTCTTATCAACTTAATACAAGTGTGAAATAACAGCTACCGTGACGTGTTTGGTGTGGTGCGTGGGTCTGGTGACAACACTCCTTTCTTGATTTTCTGCTGATTAAATTTGTTGCGGGTCCCAATTCAGTTTCATCTTTTTTCTCGTGCTCTCCAATATGAATTTAGTAGCCAGTTGTTGGCACGGTAGATTGTGGCGACACATGAATAGGGGAGACCGAGTGGCCTGATTAAAAAATATGGTTGCCACGTCATGGTGGTATCATGGGAGCGAGAGGTACCTCCCGGTTTGTGCCGGTCTAATTTAACCCATGAAGTCACCAAAAGGCCGACTGATCAAGGGCGACCAATATCGGCTTGATCACAAGAAAAAGTGTTCACGTTGCATCGTTTTAAACAATCCGAAAAGCCTTTTTAAGCAATTACTTTATTTTAAGCAATTACCCACATATATTGTTTTAAAAAAGAACACAACAGAAAAAAAAAGTTTTTTTTAATTTTTTTTTGGGTGTTGTCTGTGTGTGTGTGTGTGTGTGTATATATTATATTCATTATTTATATATACTGTTATATTCTACAATCGAAACTGCGGTCTACACTGAAAAGCATGGAATCAAAACACACCATTCCGACGTAGTCGGATAACCACCAACTTCGTTTTTAAAATGTTGCATAATCCGAAACTGGCTGGTAAAATTGGAATAGTTCGCGATGCGCTTAATTTCGGGAAAATTTGGTTTTAGAACTTTCATTACGCGTTCCCACACACAGACGCTCAAAGGCTAACGAAGTGACGCTGTAGCATGTTAGCCTATGCATATGCTGATTGCATGATGTTAACATAATATGTATGCATAATTCTTGCGATCAGAAACAGTACGTCTTTAACAGTTTACAGAGTATATACAAGTAGAGTGATTTGATCATTTAAGATTTTTTAACTCGCTACGATTTTTTAACTAAATAAAAACTCGATACCATCTTTTAAAATCTATTATTTATGTACCCTGACTAATTTAAGTCACGTCGCGCATCAAAGTGTATCGGTCGCGCGCGCCGACGCGCGACGCTAAACTATATTCGTTATAACTTTTTTTTCTGTTAAATATTTTGTCTTGAAACTTTCCCAAAAAACTTCTTTAACTAGTCTACTTTAATGTTGTAATATTAAAAATTCGATAAAGAAAACTTTGTAACACAACTTTTTCGTTTGAAAAAAAAAAACGTGATTTCTGAAAAAAAAAGTTTTAAAATTCACCAAATTGTTTAAATAAAAAATAAAAATTAAGAGATCGCAACTACACTACATCTTTTTACATAGTAAAAAGAATACCCTGTTAAAATTTCATACAAAAATATTCATTATTCGCTGAGATATTGCGAGTTGAAGTCAATATTATGCCAATTTCGTGTTATGGAAAAATTTGCGTTTTTTAATGTTTTTTATGTGTATAACTAATTTCGGGTAATTTTTAACTGAACATGTGTTTTTGTATCAACAATCGAAAAAACCATGTTTCAACCTATTAGTTTTTCCAAATCGGTTCTTTCATTTCTAGCGCACTTTTCAGGGGTAATCTGCACGCCGTAGTGCTTTGTAGTTTAAACGTGTTTTATTGATACCGTGAGGTATCGGCTTCGCATCAAAACCTATTATTGGAATTTTTCAATTTATTTATATATATTTCAAAATCGAAAAGTTAGTATCTCATTCCTAGTGTGCGTACACATTTGTGCACTTAATGAATTTCGCGTTTACTGAGCAGCGGTTATAGCACTACAAACAAGCTGCGATCTGCAGCCGCCATAAAGATACATACCAAATGGTCATTAGAGATCATCGTAGCCGACATTAAGCTGGAAAAAAATTCCTCCTGAAGATGTTGGGATCTTGTGGTGGGAGGCTTGCGTGCCTGCGATCCCCAAGGCTATGTCAAGCAGGGCTACCCATGCCGGACAGGCTAGGGGGGAGAGGCCAGACTAAGAGCAACTCAGCTGAATTTATTTGTGACAACTGTTTGCCAAATATGACACTAACTTACCTTTTTATATTTTTTTTTGCACTCATTACACCCTTTCTTATTATAACACACAGCAACCTAAAAATCTAACGAAAATTTTATTTTATATTATTCTATTAAAATTCGAATATATAAGATCTGTTAATACCATCTTATTCACCATATGAGTATCTGTTAAAAGCATCTCAGAGGTCGTATAAAAGATATGAAAGCGAAGAGCCTGCTTACACCGATCTGAGTACATGTATTTGATGGGCTCAGAGGAGATGAGATGTCATTTAGTATTCCTTGTCAGATACACAATTTACGACTCATGAGTGTGCTTAGGGAAACGATTCTAGCAAAAAAGACCCAAGTTTATAAATCAAAAATTTTAATGCTTTATTTAATTTACGTCTTTTTTTTATATCATAGTTATAAAATTTCATAATAAATGTAGGCCTTAAACGTATGCTTTTCGTATTCAATGAACTCAAATTCAATTCTACTCCGTACGAATTTCTAATGATATAAACCAATTAAACCTTAAGTTAAGTAGTTCTATTTGCACAACTGCACCTAGATAGTTTTTTTTAATAATTACTCATTGGTAATGTGATTAATTTATATAACTGTATTTCATTAAAAATATTTGTTTGCATTGCACACAAAAGTTATTTTAAAATTATTAAATAATGTTGGGGTAAATTAAAACTTGAAAAAAGTAAAAAAAAGCAATGAAATCATCCTCTTCTCTTTTGATCTCTCTTTGATTTTCATTTTTCGCCTATAATATTATACAACTATAGTTTTTAGCAAAATACATATTTTTTACATTGTCAATATTTATATTGTTGTAGTGTAAAAAATGAAATCCCGCAAGAACTATTTAAATAAATACTAAAAGAAAATCGGCAGTTTTAACTGAACGCTCCGGGAACTCCGCTGTAGTCTCATAAACGATTTTCTGAAAGTAAAATACAAAATTTCAATTTATATTCCAATGTCGTTATTGGTTCGTCTGTACTAGCTTTTATTTATTTAATGGAATACGTGATTTTCTGTGATTTCAAAAAGTCTGATTATGTTTAAATACTTGAATTGTTGGAGTTTAATATTTATGAAACGATTCAAGGCCTGCTGTATGAATAAATGTGGAGGAAGCAAGGAAAGTGTATAAGGATCTGCGTGCGTGCGTGTTGCGTGTGTGTGTGCATGTGTGTGTACGTGTGCATGTTTGCGTGTGCGTGTGAGTGCGCGTATGCGTGCGCGTGTGTAATAAATATAAAAGTAGTATATTTTCTTTTTTATTTATAGTATAAGAGGGTAAATGAATAGTCGGAAATATTAGTTAGAGCATAGAAGTTATACAGATGCGTTGCCTCTCTGTCCTTCCCTTTACGAAACGCGACAGCAAAACTGTCATATTAGGCCGATATCGTGTAAGTCAGAGGTACCTCCATAGTCGTGCTGGCTTATTGCGGTTGCATGAATGCAGTATACCGCGATCTCTTACTAAAATCGTATGAAACTACTTGCACGTTCATTTCTTCAAGTTGGAATCTGTTGATTATGAAAGTTTGAAAACTTTAACACAACGTAGCATTCCTAGTTTTAATGCCGTTGTTACAATTTGCATAACACCACAACTTGCAGTTAAAATTGGAATAGTTTTACAATTTTAACGGGGGAGTTTTCAGGAAATTAAATTTCGTTGGAACTTTCATTTAATGATAGCACAAAGCCAACTCAGAGGTACAATTCCGAGAAGGGCGACCGCATCAGACGACAGCGACACATCGCCGGCGGCACACACTAGTTTCTATAAATCTCTATGGAACCAGTGGTGTGTACCGAACCGAAGTGTAAGTTTAAGGATAACTTAAGGGTAACAGCACACACGCCACTTTTAGTATCGGGATCTGGTGGCGACTGCGTTCGGCGTTTAAAGGTATGCGCTGGAAAGCGTCTAGCGGCTGCATTCAGCTTCTAAAAGGCAACTAAATCATCGATCGCTAAAAGTAGCATGTGTGCGTTGGCTCAAGCTGATCAGTAACGAACAGTAAGCTGTGGGATCCTGCTTGTACGTTTGCATAATCCATGTGACCTGACGTATGCCCAGCTTACAACGTATTTGAAAGCGGTCTTGTTATTGGTAATTGGATCAGTCATTGGTAATTTTCATGTGCATTGTATTCAATATTACAATGTACTGCTGTTCAATTAGGCGGACCTGATGGGGCACCTATAGATGACCTAGAGATGATAGACCTATATAGATGAATATATAAAGTTATTCAATATGTTATAAAAACAATGTCATAGGTTATTTTACATTAATGAGGAGATTAAAATTTGAAAATACTGGTTGTAAAATTCCTCGGTAAACCCAATTTTATTTACCTTATCAACAAATCAATGAGTATTATAAATATATTAATAAATAATATTCTAAATTTTTTTTTTAATGGTATAGAGGGGCAAACGAGCAGTCGGAGCTATTTTAATACTACCCACGCCCACAAACATTCACATAGAGACTATACAGATGCGTTGCCCTCCTTTCTCCTCCCACCTCCATGGGTCACCAGCTACTTACACATCGCACAAAATGCGTCAGCACAGCTGTCACTTTACGCCAGTCTCGTGTAAGCGAGAGGTACCTCCCCGGTCGTGCCGGCCCAATTCGACTGCATGCAAGCAATTAGTGTGGCACTACCTCTCACTAAACTTAAACACGCACATCAGATAAAATGTTTTATAATTTTTATCACGCTATGTTTTTAAATTTTTTCTGGAGGACGGTTTTTTGAATACGACGACAAAAATGTAAGGGTAACTTTTTGTTTCAAGACCCAGCTGCTACAGTAATAAAATTTCGTTGAATCTGCTAAAATAGTATGTTTAAATGAGACCAATTTTATTTCAATTTAACGTATAAGTGTGTAAGTGTAAGGTCTTAAAGTAGTTTAGTGATTATATTATGGTAGTTTTTTTTAGTAGACAGATATCACTCATAGATATTCGCATAAAGGTTGTTGGCCTTCTTTTCTCCTCCGCCTCTACCATGTTACAAACCGCAAGAAATGCTACAGCACTGCTATCATTTAACTCCGAAATCGTGTATCTCCCCGGTAGAGACGGCCCAATTTGGCTGCAATGCAGCGCAGCATTACCTTTATTTAATTTTACAAAATATATTTTTTATCGTACATGCAACATTCGAAAAACATAGAAAATATAATTATGTGTGTCTAAAATATTGGTATAAAAATGACTCAAATTGTGTCAAAATTAAAAAAAAAATTTTGAATTTTAATTTGGATATAATTTACAATTCGCTTCAACTCTGTATTATATCCAAATTTATTGTTATTTTAAACTTAATGTGGACAGAAATATAAAAAAATATTTAACAAAAATAACTATATCATTTCATTTGATTGTTTACTTAAGTATTTGTTACTTGAGTACTTAAGTATTTTTTTACTTTACTTAAGCATTTAAGTATTTTTAAGAGTATTTAAGTTTGTTCTTTAAGTATTTTTATAGTATAGGTATTTGTTACTGGCGTCTTTTCGGTCGTATAAAATATATGAAGGTTATATATCGAATGTATAGGAATAAGTTTAGATATCGTTTAGTATTCCTGGTCAGATACAAGTTTACGACGAGTGTGCTGCGAGGGGAGACGTACAACGAACGTTCCGTGTTCTTGTTACATCTCAGAAAACTGTGGCGTGCATAATTAACGTATAACATATTATTCATGTTCATGAGTAATGTAATAAAAGTACTGTATTTAATAATAAGAATATTTAATTAATATAAATGCATTACTAAATTACAAAATAAAAATAACATTAAATATAATAATAATTTATATTTTTGATGATAAGAAACCAAAATAAATTTTTGAACCATTTTTATTTTATCATATTTTATGTCCTGCCTGTCGAAGTTGTGAATATGGGTAACGTGGATAGTGGAGGAGGTAATTATTATTTTACATACATATTTAACACTACTTTATAATTTATAATTCTATGTTTACTTAAAAACAACTATTTCTTTTGTTGGAGTATCCAACCTTATCCATCCCCCATTCCATCCAATTTTTCCCCGTTTGCGCTGGTTAAATATAACTGCTTTGCAGCAATACCACTCGCCTACCGCTTAACGTGGTATTCCACTTAGACATGGTATGTAAGAGAACGAATACTGTAGACTATCATATCTTTCTTAAGATCACTTCTGTTAAGTGGCTTTTAGAGTCGGGTTTCCGACATGAATGTTTGCCTTTTCCCCCCCACTAGCATTTTAAATTCATAAAGGCATATTGTACAGGAAAATATTAAGTTATTTTGTAAATGTTTAATCAGAGGTAATCACGTTACTTATGTTACTAATCATGTTACAACATGCTTCTGACCGTTTTTTCTATATTGAGATATTTAAATTTGGGAAAAAAATTTAGAAAGAGGTAGTGCCACAATGCACACTTGTGTGCAGGCGAATTGGGCCGGCACGACCGGGTAGGTACCTCTCGCTTACACGAGACCGGTGTAAAGTGGAAGCTGTGTTGACGCGTTTCGTGCGGTGTATATGTAGCCGGTGGAGGTGATAGGAGAAAGGAGGGCAGCGCATCTGTATAGCCTCTATGTGGATGTTTGTGGGCGTCGGTAATCATGATACCTTATACCATAAAAAAAATAACATTATTGAGATTTTCTGTGTGAATATAAAAAAATCTGTTTTAATGTATTATCAAAGTTCATTAAATGTATCCTATTTGAATTGCTTCAATCGTATTTTCATCTAACTTATGTTGATAATATTATAATACGAGTACTTATCTTTTATTTTGCTCATTACATAAAATATATAAAATTCTAGTGTTATAGTTTTCATATTCAAACTCCTCCTTGACATTTCAATTCTATCATTTCAACGAAAAGCGTGAAATCACGAGAGAAATTTAGAATTGGTAATGTCATCTACGCCGTAGCCGCCTACGCCGTAGAGCTCTACGAGTGCAATGCTCGTAACTATTCAGGAGTTTCTGTCGGTAGAAATTGTCATCCATAAAGATTAAAGATTGCTCACCTCAGGAGTCAGGCCAAGTCAGATGATAGTGTGGGGTACTGGCTATAGAAATATACTTTTATACTATATATATATAAAACTCAATTAACGTGACATAGCCATCTATCAACGCACAGCCCAAACCACTGGACGGATCAAGCTGAAATTTGGCATCCAGGTAGATGTTACGACGTAGGCATCCGCTAAGGATTTTTAGAAATTCAACCCCCTAAGGGGGTGAAATAGGGTGTTGAAGTTTATATGGATTTCTTAGAAATTGAGCGCGGGTGAAACCGTGGGGCACAGCTAGTATATTATAAGGGAGTAAAATAGAAGCATTATTATAATACAGCTGTATACTTCTATGTAAAAAGCAAAGGCTCGGAATCGCACCCGAATTTGGCCCACGTTTTTGCATATTCGCAAGCCTTAAGGGCAGGATAACATCATTTAATATTTCTCAGCGCTAGCGCTGCCTTAATTAAGGCGCAGTCACCGCAAACTATTTCCAAATGGTTTAATAAGTCATAGAAACAGGAAAATTAATTTCTTGGGCCGGTGATAAATCTCCTAAATTGCTTGGGGTTTTATTAACTTAGCGCTGTGACATACGGAGCGACAGAATTATTTAAGTGTTTGCTTACCTTTACATATCAGTGTTAAGCTGTATTACTTATTTAGCTAGAGGGAATATATTTCGAGATTTTTTTATAGTATATTTGACTACCATGTAAATGTTATCCAAATGTCTTTTCCTGCTCTTTTCCAATGTAGCCCAGCTGCTAGAGGAAAATGATTTACTGTAATTAGGTCCAGCAAATTATGCGCAAAAATGGGTTGGTCTGTTCACACACAATGAGAGAAAATTTAGTGTGTAATTTTTGGTGTTGCGGAAGACTGTTTAAAAAATGGTTTTATAGGTAAAAAACAGTTTTTTTAAGATATCTAAAAAACAACAAACAATATAGATTTAAAATTTTTATCCTTTTAAAGTGATCATAATGTGGTCATTTTGCGACCTTAAACTTCAAAATCGGTCAACAAATTGTTTAAATAATTGCAAAAAACCATCAAAAACACGCAAGTTTTTAAATATTTTTATTTTTTTTTATAAAATTCTTGTACGCTTGTAACTGTGCATAAATATTTCTTTCAACAACTTACACGTACCATAATTTTTTTTTTGAAAAATTTTTACAACTTTTTGAGTTATTGACAATAAACGCTAAAAAAAAAGTAAAGTAAAAATTTATAACCTTCCCGTAGTTGTAGTCGTCTTATGGGTGCTTATTTTTTGCTTCTTGACTTATATTTTATTAATATGAAAAGTATTGTTCCAATTTCGATCGCTATCGTCTTTAAAATGGCCTCCGAAAAATGGCCCATTTTTGGTCTGCACGTTTTCGCATTTTGCCAAGGGGCAATTTTTCGTATCGATGTGAAAATTTATATTTGAGTTCCGACGATTTCTAAACTATTTAAAAAAAAAATTAAAGCTTTATCTTTATTGGGGGCGAAGATATTTTTTTTTATATAAAAATCATAATTTGTTTAATTATGAATATTAAGGATCGAAACTCAGGCTACCTCTAGTACGATACTTAAACTCTGCTATAAAAAGATTATTCACTAGAAAAAGTGTTTCCAGCAGTTGTTAATTAGCACATTTATTTATTCGAATTGTTCAGTTAATTTGTTATAAACAATTTACAAAAAAAAACTCTCCTTTTTTTCCTATAATTAAAAATACGCATTGTTTGTTGTCTTTTAGTTTCCTCTTGCAACTGGGCTATAGTACGATAGGTACTTAAACTCTGCTATAAAAATATTATTCACCAGAAAAAGTGTTTCCAGAAATTGTTAATTGACGTGTGTGACGTCATCACTGAAAAGTTTCAAATTGGCTCGCGGCCGAAAATTCTTCATATCTCACTCAAATTTAGGTCTTTTTTGACCATTTCTTTTTTAATCTGGGGTAGCGCGCGAAAATAATAACAACTAGCACATTTATTTATTCGAATTGTTCAATGATTTTTTTATAAACAATTTACAAAAAAAAAATGTTTCTTTTTTTTGACTATAATGAAAAATACGCATTTTTTTTCTTTTTTGGAACAATACTTTTCATATTTATAAAATATAAGCCAATGCGCAAAAATAAACACCAATAAAACATATCTACAACCACGGGAAGGTTATAAATTTTTACTTTACTTTTTCTATTTTTTTAGCGTTTATTGTCAATAACTCAAAAAGTTGTAAAAATTTTTCAAAAAAATAAATTATGGTACGTGTAAGTTGTTAAAAGGAATATTTATGCACAGTTACAAGCTTACAAGAACATTTAAAAAAAAAACAAAAATATTTAAAAACTTGCGTGTTTTTGATGGTTTTTTGCAATTATTTAAACAATTTGTTGACCGATTTTGAAGTTTAAGGTCGCAAAATGACCAAATTATAATCACTTTAAAAGGATAAAAATTTTAAATCGATATTGTTTGTTGTTTTTTAGTTATCTTAAAAAAACTGTTTTTTACCT
>LUGF01012260.1:30726-62642 GCA_001625245.1 Calycopis cecrops
GCAAATGTGCAGTAAGAGCCATTTTCATGACTACCGACGCCAATAGACATCCGAATAGAGACTACAGAGACGCGATGCCCTCCTTTCTCCATCCACCTATATGGGTCACCAGCTACTTACAAGAAGAACCGCAAGAAGTGCGACAGAAAAGCTGTCTTTACACCCATCTCGGTCATGCTGGGCCAATTCCTCAGCATGCAGAGTGGCATTACCTCTTACTTGTATGACGCGTATGTATTATGACACAAACGAGCAGTTGGAGCATTTGGGTGACCACTGACGCCTATAAACATTAGCACAATTGTTACGCAGACATCAAGCAATGTTTCAATGCTCCTTTCTTAATCCTTTTCAATATGACGCCAGAAACATACAAGTCACGAAACGTGACAGCACTTAGCCGTGCTTTAGCTTTGACCACCTTCGACCTTCGTAGTGTCGACCAGCATCAGCTGGAATGCATTGTATTGCATTTCAGCTGAATTTGCAGCTGAATGAAGAACATCTAGCTATTGATTGGTCATCCTTTTTGTAGCATAAAATGGACAATACACAGTTTGGGCTCTTAAAAGCGAAATGAAATTGAGAATAAAAAGTAATTTTCAAATTTAGATATATCTGTAACACTCAGGAGATGTAATTCTCCATTTTATTACACACCTTTGGGCTCATAAAGATCTAAAACAGACAATTAAAATAGTTTGAAAGTAAATACCAAGCGTCCAATTTAGATAATTCACTCATACTTAGTTATAATATTCGCCCGTTTCCTGGAATTAATTAAATGGATTTCAAAAGTTTAGGGCCATTTAAAACATATTGTCAGTTTAAACTTTGTAAACTGTAGTTACGTAAGATGGGAATAATTTATGAATCCTCTTCATTAATAGTAGTTAAAAATAATGTGTTAGAATAATTTATTTTTTAAGATGCATTGATATTTCTGTATTGCAACATGCAAAGGGTAATTATTCTATGCTTTCCCATTTTGTGGGGGTATTTTGTTCAGGGTATGGGTTCAGAGAACATCCATTGGAGGGAGCAAAAAGGCAACGCATAATCTATGTGGAAATGTAAATGGCCTCCAGTAATCACCAAAACTCTTCAACTTCTTGTTTGCCCCTTTTTATTATTAAAAAGTATACTATACTTTTATTTTAGGAAACTGACTAGAAAATCTACCTTTTCTTCATTCATCTATCCGTGAAAGTTGACCACCATACTACGGTACTACGTTGTTTTAGCACTATTTAAATCCTGTGGGTCAAAGGTGGCTTCTTGCATAAACTTTCATAATAGGTAGACTAAATTTTCAAAAATATAATGGTCAAGAAGTGGTTTTCATGACTACCAAAACCCATAGACATCCGCATTATCACGATGCAGACTTGTCCCCCCTCCGTTCGATTGGACCTAAAACTCACAAACTGCATGCGACAGCATAGCGGATACTTTTCTGTATCTTGTCTCCACCTTTATCATGTAATATCTAAGAAACTTCGTTAATATCTGAAAATGAAACTGCTTGGAAAGTGTGAAGTGAGTGTACTCCAAAGTAGAGTTCCTCGACCTTCCACTAAAGAGGGTGATAAACGATTAAACTTGGCTTCCTCCTATCTCACATGAGAATCTACGAGCTGTTATAACAGTTTAAACAATAGCAAATTCAATCAAAATAGCCTCTAGACAAACACGTATTTGTTTAGCTGTTAGATTATTTGCATAAACGAAACGAGAAAGCCAACTGTTATGTACAGTTGGCTTTCTCATTAGTACGAGTAGGATTGAATAGTGTAAATAAATATAGTTATACTTATTATTTACCTATTCTAGGAATAGTAAGTGTTACAACTAAGTTTGGTTGGCACTACCGCGGTACCTGTCAGGGTACTCGAGGTTATGATATCGACATATTTTGAGCGAACTTTAAGTATCAAGTATTTTTTATTTCATATCTTTAGACAAGTTTATATTGTAGTAAGTGCACTAAGAATTTGGAACTTTGTAGTTAATACCGACACCCATAACCATCTGCATAAAGCTAAAGCAGACGCGTTGCCTTATTATCATCTTTTCAGCAGAATAGGGTACTTTCGCAATTGTGTCACCTCACGTCAGCTGCTACGCAAAAATGGCACAAACTCTTACTAAACTTTTTGTCTATAAAGAAAATAATTCTGGAAATAAATGTTAATTACTTACAGAATGTGTGGCGGTGTTCTATAAATTACTTAAGATGACGTAACTACGTGGTGTATGTCGTATTTTAAACTGTCGCACGAACTTGTGACTTGTGTAAGATATATGTTGAGTTTCCTGTTATTCAGCGTTGTTATTACCTACTGAAACTTGCATCAATTTATTTAAAGTTCCGAGTGATTTAGAAGCTGCTTCAAGGTAAATGCTAGTTAGTTTGATGTGGTCTCAAACTTACTTGTGGTGTAGTCGTCAGCATATTCAGCCACAGATCTTGAGGTGAAATTATTCAATTTACTAAAACTATTCAATTTCACATAGCAGTGTTAAGGGGCTAGCCAGGGCTAGGATTGAACCTTTGGTGTATGTAAATGTCAACGTTAAAAATGGTGGAAAAACAATTTATACATAATTTTATTTTGAAAAACTCGTGATGTCATCGTTCCTGGTCCTCATTTGAGTGCATTAGGGAATAGAGACTGCACTTGTGTTTGCGCGCACAACTGTGCAAATGCAGCGCAATTGGCTAGTCCCTATAGAGACGTAAAAACTATCTACTGTAAGCAATTAGACGAAATTTGGCAATCTGCAAGACTTCTGCATTGCATAAATATTATGCATAAGTTAAACACCACAAATTAGTTATTTTAAATATCAATTAATGTTTCATTAATTTAAGCTTTGTTGAAAATAATAATATTTTATAATTACACATACTGTGTTGGTTTATCTCAATATTATATACCCCGCAGACATGTTATCTTTAGTATCGGCGATTGGCGATTTTGGTACTGTATCATAGGGATGTCGTAATTGTAATAAAATATAGAAATATCGATATATCGGTATTGATACAGCGGTCGGCAATCCACAGCCATGTCTAATAAATATAAGTTATTAAGGAGTTCAAGCTAAAAAAAAGGATAATTTGGGATTCTAGGGTGGTACCACAAAAATATATCGTTTTTGATACAATTTCGATATTGGATCGACTTATCGTTACAAAAAATACCACCCAAAAATATCGATATATCGATATTTTTTCTACAAGCTGCTATCAATGCTGAATAACAATTTAGCGATTCCTTCGATCGCAATAAAATCGTGAGATTGTATCGATGCAGTATCGCGATTTCGCGACTTTATGCGTTATCGGAATCTCGTGTTTCAACAACTGCCCCGATGCTTGATCGGCGACACTCGCATTTTTACAACCGGACGGAAGTGGCCCCTGCATTAAAGTAGGGGGATGAGATACCCCGCGGTCTCCCTGCCGATGTTAATAATAGTTATTTTTTTATTCTTTTTTATGATATAGGGGGGCAAACGAGCAGTCGGGGCCATTTTCGTGACCACCGACGCCCATAGACATCCGCATAGACTATAGAGGCTATACAGATGCGCTGCCCTCCTTTCTCCTCCCATCTCCATGGGCCACCGGCTACTTACACACCGCACGAAACGCGACAGCACAGCTGTCACTTCACGCCGGTCTCGTGTAAGCGAGAGGTACCTCCCCGGTCGTGCCGGCCCAATTCGGCTGCATGCAAGCATGCAGTGTGGCACTACCTCTTACATAAGTTAAATTTGGTA
Source organism: Calycopis cecrops (assembly GCA_001625245.1). Taxonomy (NCBI): domain Eukaryota; kingdom Metazoa; phylum Arthropoda; class Insecta; order Lepidoptera; family Lycaenidae; genus Calycopis; species Calycopis cecrops. Next base: position 34,516 of record LUGF01012260.1, read on the forward strand.
TTGTAAACATTCTCATATATGCATGCATCTCATCCATCTGCTGCTGATAATTAAGAAAATAAGTACGTGTATGTGTGAATACGTATATGTGAAATGGTTATTGAAAGTAACCAATACGTCAAAAAGTGACTAAATCGCAAATCGCTCATGCTAAAAATAGCATGTATGGTGTAGCTCTTATTAATAAACTACATATGAGTTTACTTTTCAATTTGTGCAATGTCATGCGGCATTAAAGTGTCCACTCAGCGTCTGCATGATATTAATATGCAATATCCTATTTGAATAATCGCTTATGGAAACAATATTCCGTACAGTGTATATAATGAACTGGTTCAATATCCAGTGTAACACTATTTTACAACACAATATATTTTGACGAGAATACGGATATGAAGTCACTTTAGAGGCTATAGATGGTGGATCAACAGTTATTAAAAGTCTGCATCGCTAATATTAATAGTAGTTTATGCAACTGTCGTATAATGAAGGGTATTAAAACTCGAGTGTGTTTATCAAACGAGCGAACGCGAGTTTCATATTAGTCACGAGTGTTTTAAAACCCGTGCTATATGCAGTTGCATACACTACTTTATCTTCCCTAATGCAATTAATCAATTAATCAAACATTGCGAAACATTAAATCCACGCGTACGTGTATTGTCACAGTGAAATTGTCGCCATTAAAATCTAACTAATGAGAGTGCAGCTGCAGCGCGCGCAGGGCCAATCAAAAAGTTAATAATTTTGACATAAGGCTCGACCACCAACACAATGTTATAATGAGATTTTACGATATCGATTTGGATATTAAAACATCATGTCAAATTGCTTAAAATGATTTTTTTGTTGTCTGAGCTATAACAGTAGTTATTATAAGTCAAGTATTGAAAACATAAGTAGAATGTTACAACTTAAGTGTAGATAAAGGTTGTAATGAAAATGACAAAGGTGTCCTGCGACACTGATATAGTATTTTTGTGAGATTTATTAAATGACAGTATTGCAACCTAGATTTATTAAATGACAGTATTGCAACCTTCCAGTCGTGTTGGAGTAGCGAAATTGTCATCAATTGTTTTATGTTTTATTTCACAAGAGGTAGTAGGCATTGAATTGCAGACGACTAGGGCTGACAAGACTGAGGAGGTACCTCTCGCTTACGTGACAGTTACATATGCTTTTGAGTTTTGTACGGAAATGTGTTTCTTTTACCCATTGAAGGGGATAGGGGATAATATTCACATACATTTTGTAAGAGGTAGTGCCACACTGCATGCTTGCATGCAGTCGAATTGGGCCGGCAAGACTGGGGAGGTACCTCTCGCTTACACGAGACTGGCGTAAAGTGACAGCTGTGCTGTCGCGTTTCGTGCGGTGTGTAAGTAGCCGGTGACCCATGGAGGTGGGAGGAGAAAGGAGGGCAGCGAATCCGTACAGCCTCTATGCGGATGTTTGCAGGCGTCGGTAGTCACGAAAATGGCTCCGGCTGCTCGTTTGCCCTCCTATATCATAAAAAAAAAACATACTTATACGTGTCTTATTTCAGATGGTCCCACGGACTGTTATTTCATCAAGCCATCGTGGACTGCGCGCGAGCGGCCATACTCCTCCCACTGGGCATCGCTGTGTTTCGCTGTCAGCCAGTGTACAAGTGTTCTCTGGTGGAAACTGCGTTCCTATTACTTGTAAGTATAATGTTATTTAATTATAATCGACATAATTCGATAATTTTCCCTTGGCTTATGTGACTGAAACGAATTGGTATAAATAGTATATATAAATCAAAAAAAAATATTTCAATTTACAAGCAACATCAGTAGCAATTTTCTATAGTAGATAAAAAAAAGTTGTTAAAAAATTTACGACATTTAGTGAAACCGAGAATCAAAAAAAATCTTGGTTAGATTAAAAAGGACATTGGGTATCCTTGTATGGGACACTTACCTACGGCGAACAAAAACAAAATTAGGTCCGGTGGATAGGCAATTAAATCTAGTTTACAATGGTATAGTTCCCATATCTGTGGGTACTGGGATTAAGGAGAAAATGGACATTTAAATAATAATCATAAATGTATTTTTTTATTTTTTGGGCAATAATTAAAGAGGAAAAAGGATTCAAAAATAATTAAAAAAACATATTTTTCTCTTAACTTTTATGCTGCCGCATCCAAATCTGTATTCTGCCTCGTATTAATATTTTATTTTCTACCAACTCTCTGCGATGGTATAATTCCATTATATACACTCTATTTGGCCGCATGTGTTCGTGGCAATAAGATTTGGCCAGTTTCATATGGTATATTCCCAAAGTAAATAAAAGTAGCTGGTCGTAAGTCAATTGTGGAAAATCTCCTAATTCGGGATCGTTTGCATCTAGCGGCATGAATGTCTCTTTGTCTGCTTAAATTGTTTCGAATCACGTAACCAGCCAATTCATTTTCTCTATTTATGTTCTCATTTATTATATTTATAAACTGTGCGGCATGAGCGTTATCTCTATATGGTCGATTAGTAGCATTGATGAGTGCCGCAGCTCTTTTAAAATCAGTCATCATATTTGTCAAAGCTACATTAAAATAAACGTGGCGGAATATCTTGAAATCCTTTTTAAAGCGACCATTGATCGTTTCAACCACCCAACGACACATAGTAATTAGCCGTGATTTATTTGCATCTACTGTAATTAACTACTCTCCTTTTGCTCTTGGGCGAGAGTGAGAACTAAACATGCACATCAACTTGTCGGATTTAGTCAGATTGGCTTTACAAAAATACCACGGAGTGATATTTTAACTTACTGAGCGGTCATGTTTAGTAATTAGTAATAGTTTCAACTTAAAATATGATTTTCATTTTACAAATTATTTCCATTTTCCCATTGTTGTGAATCAAAATAACTACACAATATTAAATATGATTGTAAACACTATCATTTAAAAATGTTTTGAATTATGTTCGCGACTTTTAAAAAATCGGGTAAAAAACGCCCAATGTCATTTGTGATCTTTATGTAAATTGAACTTCTTATTTTATTACAATTTCAAAAAGTAGCTTTGTTTAGGGTAAAGAAGTGTTTTTTGTTATAAAAGTACTACCCAAAGTTGGTAAACTGATTTACTTACTTACGAACTAGCAGATAAAGTTTACGAACAAAGTTAAATTAAGCGTGTATCCGACACAAACAAACTTTACTTATTTAAATAACATCCAACATTTTGTGTTCACGTGAAATTAATTACACATACTTCGCTGGTTAATTACTTATTTATACAAAATGTCTCCACAGATCATAATAAAGTTTTTTTTATGGCATAGGAGGGCAAACGAGAATTCGGAGTCATTTTCATGACTACCGACACTCACAAACATCCGCATGGAGGCTATACAGATGCGCTGCCGTCCTTTCTCCTCCCAACTACATGGGCCACCGGCTACTTACACACCTCACGAAACGCGACAGCACAGCTGTCACTTTACGCCGGTCTCGTGTAAGCGAGAAGTACCTCTCAGGTCGTGCAGGCCCAATTCGACTACATGCAAGCATGCAGTGTGGCACTACCTCATAAACTGCCCTTTTACCAACGATCACGATTGTGAAGTGAATGGTGCACCAAGCGGTAAGCTGGCGTCACTCCTGACTGCTCACTGTTTACACAATTTTTTACTTCATATTATTTAAAACTAGCTTCCGCCCGCGACTCCGTCCGCGCGGATGTCGGTCTTCGCGTGGATGGATTTATTTCTTTTCTACGAATTTATGCAGGATAGAAAGTATCCCATTTTATGCCCAGGATAACAACTTATTATTATACCGAGTTTCATTGAAATCGAACCGTTTCACGTTTCGTTTTTTTTTTCGTTTTCACGTGATGCCTGAACATACAGACAGACAGACAGACAGACAAAAATTTTTATAATCGCATATTTGAGTTTGGTATCGATCCAGTAACACCCCCTGCTATTTATTTTTTCAATATTTTCAATGTACAGAATTGACCCTTCTACAGATTTATTATATGTATAGATATTCTATTAATTAATTTATTAATCTGTTAGTTACTAAACTCATGAATAACATAATACTAATGTGTACAATCTTCATCATCATCGTAATCATCGCCTCTGGCCTCGATGTTCGTCAAAAATAATCAATAATAATACACACAACATAAATATTTCCTTTTCATGCATAAAGTAACACGAGAATGCTTTTAGTTAACGAATAGGTTAGCCAAGGGACGAAATATTTGTTCGACATAAAACGAATCTATTAGTTTGTCACCGAACCACTCCGCCAATAGTGTACGATGTAGGACTGAAGTAGCTCACTTAAAGAGTTCCACAAGAAAAGATTACTAGATTGAAGTTGGGCTTTGGTGAAAGTTATGTTCAAGATGGATGGGGAGGAAAAAGTTAGTTCGTTAATCTTGATTATTTCAATAATATTGTTACCTTTGGTACAACGAATGTCATCATCTTAATATTATGATAGAGTAAGACCTATATCATATAAATATGCTCTGCTGTAATCTATATATATAAAACTTAAGTGTGACATAGCCACCTATCAACGTACAGCCCAAACCCGTGGACGCATCGGGCTGAAATTTGGCATATAAGTAGATTTTATGACGTAGGCAGAAAATATATAGAAATTAAACCCCTAAGGGGGTCAAATAGGGTGTTGAAGTTTATATGGATTTCTTAGAAATTAATCGCGGGTGCTAGTGCTTAATATACTAAAAGCTAAATTTCACAATAAATACAAGACAATTTGTTAAGGCCTATTCCAAATATTTTGAAAAAATTGTTGATAAATTAAAAAAATGTAGATAATTGTTTTTTGTAAAAAAAAAGATTTAATTTTATTCTATGTATGCGTTGGCTATGTAGCTTTAAGTACAAGTTGTAAATTGAAATAAATAAATAAACAAATAAATATGATCTGCTGCAATGCTGACGAACCGGATCTGCACGACCGCAGAGGTCCAGAACCTTTCGCACCCACATGATACTGCCTTTATATCTGATGCCATGCGGCTTGTGAGTAGCTGGTAGCTTGTATGGATTGCAGGGCATCAGCTTTTGTGGATGTTTATGGGTGTCCGTAGTCAATAAATTACTGCGATTGTTGCGATACATTTTAAGACTTAATTCTGTCTTCTGACTTAACCGAGGTATCCAAAACCATTGCTGACTTGTTTTAAACATTCCATACTGTGGTAAATCGACTAGCGAATGAAATCGTTACAAAGGTGTTACATTAAAGCGATTGAATGAAACGTGGAATACTTTTACGTTTTTAATTTTCTTTGTCTGCTTACGGAATATTATCTGCATTTTTAATTACGAACTGTGTGAAAATAAGAACATTTACTGGGCCAACCTAACCGGCTCTTGCTCATACGGCGTAACAGGCATATGTCGGAGTCTAATTTGTATTTGATCCTTCAATTATATTCAACATAATACTTTGAATATTTGTCTCTTCAACAAAAGAAAAGCTTAACAAAACTTTAGCGGCTCATAACTTTTAAATTGTTAGTGTGAATATCATCAAAAATTTGCTCAGTCTAAGATTGCGAAGTTTTGAAAGTAAGCGATGTTTTACATGTACGTGTGATAAATGCTCACTGGATCGAAGCCACATCAAAACACCACGACCGGACAAATGCCTTTCTCTGCGTAATGGTACGAGTTACTTATTATGAGAGTAGGATAAAACAATTAAATTTCAAAAAATGTATTTTGTATATTCTGTCAATCAATTAACATTCTTAAAAAACTTCTCATTAGGTATATAGCAAATGACCGACTTTGAAATATTTAAAGTGTTACATATCAAACACGCATTCTCGTTTAAAATTATTACAAATCACATCGCATATTATTGGACTAAATATATATTTTTTCAGACAAAGTTTTATAATTGAGTGCTCATTTTTTTTGACATTCATGGCATTTTTATAAAGCCAGTATCCAGAAAATTCACCCTTAAGCTTAAATATTTTTTTTTATGTTGAATATTTCGCATTTTTTAAAAAGAATGGAAATTATACTGCCAATATGTATTCATTCATTTCATTTCTGTAAATAATTGCCATATTAATGGGCAATAGATTGTCGGAATGGCAGAATGCCAACCGGCATCTTTGTTCCGTGTAAGTCACGGTCGCGTCGACATCCTATCGGGAAGGGCACGGTTGATAAACGAGGAGGTATTGTTCTAAACTAGCACAAAAACACCCTTACATTGTATCTGAATCTCGAAGGCTATTGACTCATATGTGAAACTAAACAAAGACTTTTAATTTTAGTTTACCTCGTGCCCTAGAACGGTCTATTTTTTACATTGCCTCGAGAATACTTATGCTATTTTTAGAGTGTAGTGTGAGAGTAATATTCCTAAAATCGTGTGTAACAGTCGTGTGAAATCGAGCGTGAAACCAGCGTTAACTCTGTATCGATATTACGCACCTTATGTCTCCTGCGTCACATGTACAGACAGAATAATTTCTTAGTTCTTAGAAGTAAATAGAGAAAGAGCTAGTAAGCGCCAGATGTTCGTCATTTTATAAAAGCTGAAATTTTCCTTGCGCATGTTCCTAATGCAGGTAAGAACGATCACCGACTATGGAGTTTGGACCGTGTGTACTTGAGTAGATAATAGGTAGCAAAGGTATATAAAAGAGTACATTACTTTCATAAATGTTATAGACTTTAAACTTTAAGACACCCCTAAATTTTAATTATTGTTGAAGTGACTATTTTTTTAAAATAATAACAAGAGCTCTTGGTATAAAAAGTGAAATGCGTGTCGGAGCGGACACATCGGAATCCTTTAGAAATTAAAAAATTGGACATATGTGGCAATAAAAAGATTGTATTAAAGATTATAAAGTAAGCTCACAGATAAGCCAAAAGAATAATGAAATTAGTAAAATAAAATCTCTTCAAACTTCTCTCTTACAATATTCCGCGTGAACTTTGACCTCGATATATTTCAGCATAAATTTTCAACATTAATCTGCTTCTGGAGCGAGAGTCAAATTTAAGTTTTAATAAAACGGTGTAATTATTTCCAAGTTTGTGTAAGTTTCTTTGAAATTTAAATGTGTCATGATTTCATGAAATTGGTGTATTTAACAAGTATTATGCAGAGAGAGACAAATATTTGCAACCGGATTCGTAGAATTGAGCTGCAATGCCAACACTAATAGGTAATTATTATGTATTGTAGTTAAAACTGGCAAATTCCCTTACGGTAGTATCATGCCACCATGGCAATGGCTTTTATGTGTTTACCTGCTGTAGGTACTACGAATAACCAAGATTAAATTGAAAAAAAAAAACAAATATTTAACTCATATTGTACAAGTTTAAATCTGAGAGGCATTAAATGAAACCACATACATAGTGTATCATTTTCAGAAATAAATCAGATCAATTTGAGCAATAGTTGAGCCACAGGAATTTTTCAAAGTTTTTTCTCACTTCGTACACTCTGTATTGTCAGCTGTCTGCGAAGCCGCCTGACTAGGATCATTCTCCCCGTGCGAGGTGGCCGCTCGCTGTCACCGTCAGTACAAAGCATGGTTCCATTTTTTCGCTATTTAACTTCTTTTAAAAACGTATTTTCGTATATGTCTTGTAAACATGTTTTTAATAGTTTCGGATTTACAGCAGGCACTTATTGTATACGTAGTTTAATTTAGTGCCTCTCGTTTTTATCAACGTTGTATAAAGAATAATTTGTTGCAGGTAACAGTGTCGACGGTAAACATGTTGACGACTGTACTTAACGACAGCCCGATATTTCCAGAAAACGAAGAGGAGCAAGCTGATTTGACGGCGCCTCTGTTGATGGACAGCCCGCAGGTAAATATTTCCCTACCACACGAATATTAACGATATCTAATCCTTCTAATATTTATATCCTACTAATATTATAAATGGGAATGTGAAACAGAACAAACAGTTTCTTTTTATCATGAAACACTGTCACATATTCTTAGAGGTATTAGAAGGGACATAGAATACTTTTTATATACTTTATAATTGTGCAAAAACTGTGACATCTTCTTGTGATAGAATTACAAAAGTTGTTTTTAGTAGATGGAGTAGGAGAAAATATCAAACGAACAAATAAAGGGAGACAGTCAAAGGCTCCTAATGACTACTTAATTGTTGCCCACAGACATCGTACGTACTGTACGTGCTGTCCTCCTTCAACTCGCATCGCTACCGACTATTCTCAAACCACACGAAATGCAATATCATGGATTTTTAACTATTGAAAAGATTTGTATAAAATATTATAAAGTTTAGCGAGAATGTAGATTAAAATAAGGCATAAGACCTTTAATCCTAGATATTCTAATGCCTATAGATAAGCAAGTACGCGGAGTTATTTGGTGACTACCCATAGGTAACATTTGAAATCTGTGATAAACTCCAGCCATATCGTCCTCTTATCACAGTGAACCTTGGGACTGGTTAACTGGTCTTAGGCATCATCTATCTTCTATCTATGGTCTGTCAAAGCCTACTTCCACTCCAGGATATGAATACGTAATAGTAACGGGGACAGCACTTCTGCTTCTAAATTATTTTCTTCTCTACGAGCAGCGGAACCAACTCTACAAAATCCGACTTCTTATACAATAAAGAAGTTAATAAGTTAAGCACGTCTGAATAATATTCTAATGTTTGCAATATAACATATCAACAGACAATTTAACATGTTCCATTTTTGGAGTAAGTCGTTTTACCTATGATTTTTTATTTCCTAGCTCTCCAAATTATATTTTAGTTTTAAAAACAAGCCAATTCACTGGAAACAGGTAATTAGTGTTCGCGTATCATCTGTGAAAATTGTATCCTGGGCAGTAGCCGATCGTAGGTCATTATTTTGAGTACACGTTTATAGCATCGGCTTATCATCATTATCATTAAAATGAAAAGAAATGAAACGAAAATGTTTTACTCAAAATATAATTATAAAAATTACTTTTTGAACGTCAAAAATTACATCTACCATGATTCACGACTTACATTCATGGCTCATGTTCAAATATTATCTAATGTCAGGCAATTTTAATTGAAGATTAGACGACTGAATGAAAAATCTACGTTCTTAGCTAAACAAACTTCGTTGAACGCCAAAACAACAATTCCTTTAGTACTTTTACTATCTAGGGCTACCTAGGTAGTCAGCGGAGATCATTATCCAACTATCTATTTTCTATACGTGGGCTACACTCCAGAACCTCATTTGCACAACGTATAAGGTTACTAAAGTCAACATGATTTTATTAGTTCATTTTTTATTTTTATTATTATTTATTATAGATATTAACTGATATAATCTTCTTCGAATAAATTGGAATTCTTCTGATTAAATTCGTTACGGGCCCCAACACGGATTTAGCTTTTCCCTCGGGCTCCCTGCGATCATATCAAAGGGTCAAATGTGGTTGCCGCTGTCGATACTGGCGACACAGGAGTAGCAGCGGTGGGAACGAGTGGTGGGCGAGAGCCCGATTAAGAAATATAAGATTCTTTCGATCAATGTCCAGACGACCGATACCTTCCACTCAGACTGATTAATCCATGGAGATTATGTTTTTTGATCTATCATCTGATGCATGGCCGAACACTACATCCTTAACGTGGCCTCCACCGAAATACATAAGGTATATAAAACGAAAACAATAAAATAACAGACATAATAATAATCATCACATCGGAAAAAGGATTGCTTAAATGCACATAAAATCCCAATAATAAAAATATTCTTTTTGTTACAGTGCGTCGTTTTCGGTACTTTTATGATATGGTTCGCGTCAATTACAATAAACCTCGGGCCCACGTTCCTATCCGGGGCTCTAGCGGCGAGCGCGGGCTCTTACGGGTCTTACGGACCCTCGCCTTCCTGCCCGCTAGTGCGGGGGCCGTTCCGCCATTACGTACTTAACGCCCTCTGGATAGGTGTCAACGCAGTTTGCGTCGGCCTCACCCTCTTCCATTTAAAGAAATTACACCGCGATCTGACAAAGGTTTGCAATATTCTTTATATGACGATAAAATAAGGCTTCTATGGCATATCACGATCATAACACTAAATGTGCTTTCCATTAGCCCCTAATAGCGTAACATACAGCTTCTTAGGTGAAGTAAATATAATACATAACATGTAAATTTTCTTTGCTGTAAAATATCATTCACAGTGATAATTTGGTCCAGAAACAGTCACTAAAATCATTAAATGTTTCACTATAAGATTTAAATTTTTATTGTTGACATTGACGCGATGTTCGTCGAACGTTCCAGAATGTGGGTAGTTGAAATTTAAATCTTACTGCATGCAGGCTAACGTAGAGGCAGTACGAGTAGCTGGTCTAGTGACCACGCTAGTCAGCATGGCAGGAGACAACAGACTACCAAACAGCGTCGGACCAAGGGTAAGTTGCATGTCTGAGCATGTGTAGATAAATAAAATGCATGTTATTTAGGACTGCCTTGTAATTTTTACTAATAAATATATTTATATAACTAACAATAAAGAAAGATAACAACTTACTTGACTCAATACTTTTTCATGTGTAGGTTATAATAATTAATTAATTAATACTTAAGTTTTACTAAAGTTTTTCTGCTAAATAGCTACTTCTACTATAGTTTTAATAATAACCTATTATTCGACATCAGTAATTTGAACCATATTTCGATTTTTACGCCAAATGACTTATTTTCCTTAGATTAAATATTTGGCTTAAAATCTGATTACAAAATAAATGTCTAATATCTGTAATTTGACTTCTAATAATAACATTACATAAAAGTGATTAATCTATGCAATATATGGTGTAAAAAAATGGAAAAGTACCCAAAATTCAAATATCAATTTACTCCAATGCTGGTGTCGATAAAAGTTTTATTACAATTGCTGCATACGTGTATACTTATGTTAACCTATAAATTGCATTTTGAATTTTAATAAACGTTTTACTGATAGAAAATAATATTTATTTTGGAAATAAATGAAATCGATAATATACAGTCTTAAAAGATAAAATTATTATTGCATGAAAATAATGCATTGTTTAAAAGCATGAGATATAACTTTTTGGGCTCGTTTTAGTTTTAAATGTACTGTATACTATTTTTACATACTTTTCAATAGTTTGAGTAGACTATTTTCCTAACGAATTTTAAGAATAGTTGCAGGCGCGCCGGTCACTTATACATTTTTAATTGTCTACTGGCTAAATCAATACACCTATTAAATTTTTAGATAAATTTCCTCAGAATTTTATATCAATTCAAGCAGTATTATTTTCACCCTTTTATTATGAGGTATATCAAAAGGTTACGATTAATAGTTAATTATTAGTTTGGTATTTATAGATGTTCCATTTATTGTTGCTCACTTTATATTTACATATCATGTTCAAATGACCAAGCAGGCCAAGCCAGAAGTCTCAGTAGGCTCTTTTTGGATGTGCCTAAAGAATAATGGGTAATATTGCAAAAAAAAAAAATAATCTGATTAGTAGTTCGATGATGAGTACCTGGACAGGCACTATTTGCAGAGTGCAGACCACTCGAGTCCAAGACGTGTTCCATCGTTTCAACATAATGTCATTTAGCAGCTCTACTGTCATACAAATGGTTTGGTTCCTATCTTTATAAGTTGGTATTTTTGTTATTAATAGGTTTGTGTTAACTAAACGATTTAATATATTTAATATTCAACAATAATTAGACGTCAAAAACGAAACTGCTGAAGTAAAAATTGACAAACGTAAATCCTTCTATTATACAAATGAAATAAATATTTAGATCTGATAAAATGTAATAAAAAGGAACTGCTTAAATTAAAATATTTGTGATCCAGTGGAATACCAAATGTTGCTTCCCAGCTGCAACTAAGTTAGTGAACGGAAGATCTCGAAGAAACCTGCGAGTATATTTGTATATTTTTAAGTTCAAATCATTATTGCCAAGATTTCTAAAGCAAAATCGTCTTTGATTTTCTATGAGGTAATTCATTATTTCTCTGTTATCCCTTTAATTTTTTAATTTAATAAAGTAGTGTTATTAGTGCTTAATTAGGATTAATAAAAAGAAACAAATAAAGCAATATAGATATGCTATTTCACTTTAAACTAAACAAATAAAAAAAATACTTAAAAAGAAACAAAATATATATTTTGTATAATATTTTAATGCAGTTTATTTTTTCAGACTGTAGATGGCGCTTTAGCCGACGGCCCGTACCGTCCGACTGGCAGTGCAAACTTGCCGCTCGGGGGAGGCAGACGTCTCAGGGGCTACCTAGCTCGAGTCGAGCGAGAAGGAGTACGCCGCGTCCGAATGTTCGTCGTTATCACAGCGGCTTATGTTTTATTCTGGGGCCCACTATTTATCATTACTCTACTGCATCATCCAGCGTTAACGTCTCACGTAGCTTATGAAGTGAGTACTACTACAAGCTGTAGATTTTTTATTTAATTTTTTATACAATAAAGCGTGCAAACGGAACTTTCTGTGCATTATGATGCTACAGACGACATAGACCTATGCTTAATTATGATATATTATTATTATATTATATTATTAAATTATGCAGACGTGTTGATCTTGTTCTTTCGTTTCATGCAATTCCCTCGGCATATCGTAAAACGCACAAAATTGCGACAGCACAGTTGAAAGTTTGTGACGTAATCATGTGAGCGAGAGGTATCACCCTAGTCATGCCACTTCAATTATGCTGCAATGCATACATTAGTAAAAACTAATATTATAATTTAATTGTAATGAATTAATTTTTAATTGAAATAATATAATATAACATAAAAATAAGTATAATTCACTTAAATAGCGACGTCGCTATTAATATTTTTCTGGGGAAATTCCACTGTCAAAGATTTTATATTTAAAATACAATGTTTTCGTGTCATTACGAAACTAGTGCTAGCTGTAAGTCTTAATTTTAAGTCACAAAATACTAATATAGGACCCACAATACTAATACCCCAAACTAATATACACCCTGTATATTAAATATATAGCCGCTGGTAGCGCTAGTCAAGTCAAGTACCGTAGAGCCAAATTGATATGACGAAATTTTCAACAGTAATTTTGTAGACCATTGTATTGATTACATAGATTTTCACCCATAACTCAACTCATTCAAGATGGCTCCTCAAACAAAAGGCCCTCTTCAGGAGTCAATTTAAGTTCTACCAAATAACAATACGACTCAGTGAGCATTTGCGTCAACGATAGGTTCTTAGAAGTGAAGATCTAAATATTTATCTACTACTATCTGATTTCAATAAAAGTTAATGGGAGAATATTTATCCTGGCGTAATTTGTTTATCCTGACGTAATAATATTACCTGAAGTAATAAAAGAAAGAACAAAAATTGTTATATTATATACTGAAACTAGCGAAAAAAAATCCGTAAATATAGATTAATATTTATTTCTAATAACCTCATCGTCGGTATAAACATCATTACTGGTTAGAATCTAATTATAGATAAAGACCCCGACAAACACCGAGCCACAATATTTTTATATATTAGGGATATACTTACAGACTTTTGTTGACTAAATAACAATTAACAAACGAGAGCTATTGTATACTATTTATAAGTTCAGGCGAGCTTATGAATGAAGTTTTTCCATATTTTTTATAATTATTAGCCTTCCAAGCCTGAATATAATTTAAACAAATTTCACCGAATCTTAAAACATAATTACGGAATAAAGAAAATTATTCAAGATAATTATATAAAATGTTATTATAAGATTCTTAAAACATAATTACAGAATAAAGAAAATTATTCAAGATAATTATATAAAATGTTATTATAAGATTCTTAAAACATAATTACAGAATAAAGAAAATAATTTAAGATAATTATATAAAATGTTATTATAAGATTCTTAAAACATAATTACAGAATAAAGAAAACTATTCAAGATAATTATATAAAATGTTATTATAAGATGCTTGTAGGACAAAGTAATATAGCTGCATAGCTGCGAGAGTGTTGTTACCTCTCGATCACTCACTTCAGTTTGTGATTCTTAGTGACTCTTAAATTAAACAAAGGTGAGACATTTTTTTTTAAATTTGGTAAGTGGCAGTGCCACACTGCATGCTTGCATGCAGTCGAATTGGGCCGGCACGACCGGGGAGGTACCTCTCGCTTACACGAGACTGCCGTAAGTGACAGCTGTGCTGTCGCGTTTCGTGCGGTGTGTAAATGCCCATGGAGGTGGGAGGAGAAAGGAGGGCAGCATCTGTATAGTTATGCGGATGTTTGTAGGCGTCGGTAGTCATGGCCCCGACTGCTCATTTGTCCTCCTAAACCATAAAAAAAGACACCACACCAACAGAACCGGAACATGAACAGTAGAACGGCCTCCATCCCGGAGGACCGACGACTTGGTTGACGGGGTGCCTCTGGATGCAAGTGGCTCGTATCCCTGATTTTATCGCTCTATGGGGGAGGCCATGTACAGCCGTGGACGTCCTCCGTGTGATGATGATGAGACCTGTTAATAAATGCTTTTTTTGCAGTTGTACTTCCAAATTACGCTGCACATCTCCTACGTGCACGCGGCCGTCAACCCACTGCTGTTCATGGCGCTGCACCGAGCGCTGCGGCGCGCTGCGCTGCAGTTGTGCTGCGGCTGCTGCGTGCACTGGAGCCAGTTCGTGCTCGCTCTCACTGCAGCTGGTAAATGTTTTTTTCGCAGCTGTTACAACACGTAATTAGCTTAATTGACGTGTCATTGACGTCAACTAACATTGTGACATGATATTTTGTATATACATATAGAGTTCAGACGAAATAAAAAGTACTTAAAAGTGAATACTTTTTAATTGGTCTGAGATATAGAGATAATAACATTACATTTTTACACCAGTTTTATCTACCTAGAGGACGTACCTCTCGCTTAACACGAGACCGGCGTAAAGTGACAGCTGTGCTGACGCGTTTCGTGCGGTGTGTAAGTAGCCGGTGGCCCATGGAGGTGGGAAGAGAAAGGAGAGCAGCGCAGCGGATGTCTATTGGCGTCAGTGGTCATGACAATGACTTCGACTGCTTGTTTGCCCCCAATGTCATAAAAAAAGAAATTCCCTATCACGTTACTTTTCTTGCAGCGCAATCACCACTGGCGCCAGCTTCGTTCTCCCCGGCAGCAGTGTCCCCTGAGCCGCCGCCCGCGCCGCCGCCGCCGCTGGCGCCCCCCGCGCCACCCGTGCCCCTCTCTGGTCCGCCCGTGCCGCACACGATGATGGTAATTACCTCTTATATGTAAGTGTTGACACCGTAATACGTGGTTTATCACTCGCACTGCTCCCGCACGACACCCTGTGCCCCTAGCGAGTATTGTACATGTTTGTTGCCGTGAATTTTGTATTTTACTTATCATTTATTTCATATCAATATCCATGAAGTATGTTGACTAAATTTCATTCGGAATGCACAGTTATTTCGGCCAAATTAAATCAAAAGTAAGGAACCTGAAGCCTTAAGCGCACTCGTTTCATCACAGCGGGAAAAAAATACCTTCCCATTGTAGACAAAAATAAGACTGTACCGCAACAAAAAGATATGTCCATTTTAGTTTTTAGTCACAAAATAACAGATTTCTTACACATACAGTCTTCAAACTGTCTTTTTATTAAGTAATATTATTTTATATTAGTAATTCTGTCACGTTATTAAGAACAGTTTAGGTACAAATAAAATTGTTGATTTCATTACTTTGTAATGTTGACGTTATATCAGTTTTTTATTACATGTTTGACGTCATTGTGCACTGAATGGCACAAAAATAATTAATTAGACTAAACTAAGTATCACTTGTAAATCACACTTGAATTTTCGTTTTCAATTATAATAATTTTTGGTTACGTGCCAAAAATGGTCCTAATTTTGTGGGTACTAATAATGTAATTTGAATCGTATTTTTATTTCCATTTTTAATTTTTTTTCTTTAGCATTATATTGTTCATATTCCTTAAATAATACTTTAATGTATGATTACGAAAATAATTTTGCGTCCAAATTTTTAGTGTTTTTGTAAAATGTTACTAGAATTTTAATACTACAAATTGTATGCTACTGGACCACAATATGAAATAATTAAAGCAATAGGGATTGTTATGCCAATACATTGCGTATGAGAATAATTAATAAAACAAACTGTATCTACGTAGCTTCATTTTATTCGAACAGAACCAAACTATTTAATTCATAGTTGCTTGTAAAATTAATGAGTGTGACAAAAATCGAGGATTCTAATGTCTATGTAGACCTGCATGATTGGTTGTGTCCTAAAATTTATTTAAAAATATACTTTTACATTTGACGGAGCGTAACGCAAAAGGAAAGTAACGATTTAAATTGTAGTTTATTGATTTATTAAAACTTTACAATATACCGTAAAGTTCGGATATGATTGCCTGGTTGCATTTTGTTAAGACAAAAAACTATTCGTTTCTGATCTGTAATTATATGATATATAGGTCTTAGGTGTAGCAATGTTACAAAAACCTTTAAACATTAACTACTTAATTTATTCTGTCCAGCAAAAAAATCGGCAAATAGTTTTCAAAATCAATTATATCATCTAATTTTAAATACACTGTCATTACAGAAAATAACGAAGACAATAATTATCAAATTACACAATACCTATTACAAAAATATACATAGTACATTATAGTTAATAAATTATTCGAAACATCATTGAAAAAGTAAAAAAGTATCTAAATATTGATTGCGATTTCTTGTTATCTTATAATTTTTGAAGATTTTCTTCAAAAGTAGCTGAGTAGTAAAATTATCTGTAAATTTACCCTGTAGAATTATCACAAATACTCATTAATTGAAGTTTTGTAAACTAGTTAGTTAGCAAATTTACTATAAAATCTTGCTTGTAAACTGTAAATTAATATCCTTCAATAGTTATTAGTAAATGTAGATTATATACTTTTCACCTTTATACCTACGAGTAACAGAGTAATTCTTATTTTATAAAAACGCGTATGTGCTGAAATACTAAGCTGTTTAAAGCCATCAATTATGTTGATGAATTCATCTAAAAACCTAAGTGTCAATATCTTGAATTTAATTATATATTAATTGACCATAGAAATAATTGCTGAAATTTGAAGAATGTCTAACCGTTTATTTATTTATCTTCCTACATATAGATGTATCAAATTTGGCGTCGCGCAGGAATGCGTCCTTGCACCACTACTATTTTTGACTTTGACTTGGAACTCTACGATTTTGAATTGACAGAATACATAGTTAAAGTTTATACTCTAAAACCCTCTGCCAGAGAACAGGTCTTTCTCGTTGACATTCATTCAATGCTATCCATTTTTTTTACTTTGTGTAATCTATACTAGCTGCGCCCCGCGGTTTCACCCGCGTAACTTTCGATCCCGTGGGAATATCGGGATGAAAAATAGATGTTGGCCGATTCTCAGACCTACTCAATATGCTCACAAAATTTCATGAGAATCGGTCAAGCCGTTTCGGAGGAGTATGGCAACGAAAACTGTGACACGAGAATTTTATATATTAGATATATATCTGACATATCTACATAATCTATTACTGTAGTCTTCTTGATTAATTCTACTTAAGTAATTAATTATTTTGTGTAGGTATTTAAATAACCATAGATTTAAATCGTTACGACATTTGCATTGAGCATGTTAGATATATTCGTATTTAGATTGATAAATTATGGAGGTCGTTCCGTCAGGTATAAAAGGGGTCTTATGTCAAACATATCGTACTTGTAAAACTATATGAACGTCTCAATAGAGTTGGGAGGTTGAGGAGTGTGACGCTGAGAGTATGTCGAGTGCCCGTGTGCAGGGAGACGAGGATATGATGGAGCCGTGGAGCGGCAGCGTGCGCCGGCCACGGTCCCCGAGCCCCCTGCTGCCAGTGTGAGCTGGCGCCAGCCGCTCGCGCCAGCACTTGCACATATCCAGCCTGCCGCCAAACTCCGTGCCATGTACATACGTCTATTCGTCTATTACTAACTTTAGTTCGGACTATTACTTAACATAGTGTCCTAATCTTATGAGTACATGTATTGTTAGGATATTTTAAATCGTAACTATGTAATACAAATAACGGTACACCTCTTGTACATTAAAACGAAAAGCTCAATTCTAAATCATCGTTATAATATAGATATGGCCAAACCATTACCAACATTGTTATATTTCCTATTTAGATATTCTGAAATATCGAAAAAATAATTCACATGGGTCATTGAAAAATACTAATAAGTAATATTTTTGTGCGCATAATTTAATATCATAAAATTATTTTAAATGAGTATATTTGAGTGTTTCTTATTTAAAAATGTATTATAATAAACACTATACATTACCTTATGTAATACGGCTTCCTGAAACATTTAATTTGTAACTTAATTTAAATAAGGGACTAACGAACTAAAACCTACAAAATTTTAAAGCACTGCTTTTTTGAACATCAAGTGATAGGTACCACATAAAGTAACAGACACTACCCACTTTTGTAAAACATGAGTGTAAAATAACAATGTAGGTGTATGTTCTGTTCTATACAGGGTTAGTTTCTGGTCACCGGCCAAATTTTCAGATATGGTCAAGAATGGATAATACATTCGATTTATGAAATAAAAGGAAAATAATAAATATTGTTTGTCCTATCCACAAAATATTATCGTGTGGACAACTAGGCAACAACTATACAACCTTCCGCTCAAGGCGAGTGGCAATGACCTTTGTACATGGCAAATATTTGATACCCTTTAGGAAAGTCTGTTTTATTGTAACTTACAGAAACAAATAATTTAATAAAACTGTTTTGCGCTCGCCAAAGTATGTATGGAAAATGTAAATCATTTATTTTTATTAATATTAATTATTGACCATAAAACATTTGATATGATTATTACGTCAGTTAATCTTATTATTTAATAAAATTCTGTTTAATGTATGTAAATATACAAATCAGTGTCTGCGACATTCCGTAATTATGTTCATGAGTAACAGCTCTTTAAGCTTTAAGGTCGTTAATCGATGTTTATGTAACAAAATATTACAATTAGACGATAATATTTAAAACACACGCTTGGATTGACCTTTACTCCTTTATTTTAAAATTGGGTCATTGACCAAAAACTAACCATTTTTTTACTTTATTAACAATAATTTTAATAATACTTTATTAACAAAATTGCAAATAAATTATAATTTTGTTTAAACTATCTAGGTGCTCACTTGTTTCTTTTTTAGATATTTACAACTTAATCAATATTAGATAATAATTTTAAAAAAATCTATTTTAAAATTAATTATAAAATATAACTATGTATATTTTAACTAAAATAGAGATATAAATTCTATAGAGCAATTTTTGTATTAGACATAAGAGGTAACATTAGATCAATCTGTATTTTATTTACCACTTAATGGTTTTCTTTATCCCAAGACTGACTTGTTTTACTTTAAATTTTGGAATATATTTTAAATGCCATTAATGCCAATGTGGAAATCGACAAAACTATTTATGTTATCAACTGTATAATAAGTTATACAATTACAGTATTTTTTGGGTTGTTAATTTAAACATATTGACATATACAAGGTTATGCCACACTGTCTATTTCCTGTCTTCTCATAGATATTACATTCATAAGTAACTATGATAGATACTAAGTAACTTGAAAAAAATATTTCTTTATTAGACAAAAATTATTAAATAATTATATAAATTAACAGATATTACGTAGGAATTTTTAGAAAAAGGTTCACTTTTAGCAGAGGAAGGACGATGATTTCAATATTTATTATAATCATCATCGTAAAAATATTGAATGATTCAAATAATTTAAACATTATTAAACTTCTAATCTATATGTATAATCTATATATCTATATCTATAACTTTGAACTCATAACAAAGAAGATAAACTTCATAATTTTCGTATAGGCACATTTTTCAAGTATTTCGTCAATTTAACTTACCTATAAATATATATATTTTTATTTTGGCAATTTCATAACATCAGGGTAAATGAATCATACAATATGTTAGCGAATTTTTAGCTAGTATATATTCTGGCTATTAGATTTCACCTTCCCGTAAATGTGTCGGTAAAATCTTACGTATCGCCGAATGAATGGTTAACGTCATTCGTAATAAGGATCGGAAATGAAAAAACAACATATAGACATTCGGATGTGGTATATAATATTATGTTCCAATGACTAGCCCTGCAAAGCGTGTAAAGTTTATTAAATTATATTCAGGCCATATCAATAATAAAGATTTCTTAATAAAAATGTAGGCCGTAGACCAACCAAATACTTATTATTTTTAGTAATTCTTGATAAGATTCTTTAAAACTATTAAATTTACGGAATTTCGTCATTTAGCCTCCTCATGAATGTTGTGTTAGTGAGTAGTCGTATGAATTTAGATATTTAATGTTATATGAAAATAATTAAAAACAGTATTGCATTGAATGATTGATAAATAAAAATCAAACTCTTAAACCGATAAACTCACTAACTAATATAAGTTATTTATGTAATACAGGTAAAAATGAATTTAATAGAAATATATAAACGAAAATTAATATTTTACAGAACTTAATGTAGGCTTAATTACTCTGAAACGGGGCTATGATTTTAAGCAACGACTGTTAAATACCTAAATGCCTATTTAGATATCTAGGACAAGTCAAAATATTTGTATTTTAACCTTTTGTCATAATTACAAGCAGTGTAAATTTTCATTTTGTAAAAATGTTTTCTTAAGCGCAGCAACATTTTTATAAAATTCATGTTATAATAATTTGCCGTTATTTTAATCTAAACGGACGCATAATTTGTATTGAGACTAAACAAATATTGTAGTATACAATCTATTTTATATTATGTAAATTATAAATGTAAGTACCTAGATAAAAAATCTGTGTAAATATAGAAATTTGTATAAAAAAAACAAAGATATAAAATAATGTTATAAAACTTGTGTGTTCGTATTATAAAAAAAAATATAAATAAATTATAAAATATACAAATAAATTACTCTTTAAACAATTTTGTTTAATTTATGGCAAGTTATCTATTCAATTTCGAACTTTATGCTGATAATGCATAATTTTAATATAGAACAACTAGCCTAGGGACCGAGATGCGGAACAAGACGTGTACTATCAATTGAATTGGTAGAGAAGCTAAAAGAGAAAAAAAAATAAAGTAATGAAAACTATTTAGTAAAAAAAGTTGTTTGTTTTAATAAGTAGATCTCTATCTATTAGAAAGAAATATCTTTGGCCTATCATTCAGTCATCAATTCAATCATTAAAATATTCTGACAGAGGAGGATGTGATTCACTTATGAATATCATGTGTGTGTAGATAAAGCTTCTCAAGAATTTAGACCCCACGTTTCTGAGCCTTATTGAGACTTATTGAGTCGTGTATTACCTTTGGCCAACAAAGTTTTAATAAGAGGTAATGCTACACTGCTTACTTGCATGCAGCGGAATTGGGCCGGTACGACCGGTGAGGTACTTCTCGCTTACACGAGACCGGTGTAAAGTGACAGCTATGCTATCGCGTTTCGTGCGGTATGTAAGTGGTCTGCGGCCCGTGGAAATACGAGGAGAAAGGAGGGCAGCGCATCAGTATAGTCTCTATGCGGATGTCTATGGACGTCAGTAGTCATGAAAATGGCTCCGACTGCTCGTTTAGACGCCCCCCTTAGACCATAAGAAAAAAAAGTTATAACATCCATACAAATATTATAAACTTTGAAAAATGTAAAGTTTACTTTATTATTGAGCACGCTATTGTCAAGAATTTTAGGGATTTGCAAGATTCTGTAAATGTTGGTCAGCGTACACAAGAAATTTGTTACAGATCAACCTGTTCAGCAGCACTAACTCTTAGAGAGTCAGTTCTCGTCAGCGCTTCAGAATCAGAACTCATAATTGATTTTTTTTAAACATAACCCCACATGTTTATGAGAGGAGGCCTACCTAAAAACAAAGTAAGTATGTCATTTCCAACAAAAAAAACTCTAATTACAGAATAAAATTAAAATAGAGCCAAGCCGTCCCGGACTCGGAAATTTGTCAGAAAGCATATGAGTCTGAGAAAATTTTAATGGTTTTTGCGATAAAGCTATATTTAAAGATAAGAAGAAAATTGCTAATCACAAAGCATTCTTAGATCGTTTTGTTCCATCTCAAGGCATCTGAAGCTGAGTTTATAATATAAAAACCTTTGTACTCAGATACGACTCGGATTGAAATCAAAGCTTTCAATCCACAGTTATTTCCAATAAACCTCATAATAATATTTATTGATCTTCAAGTCGCTTTTGTGTAGTGCTCTTTTATGGCCTATGGCTCTTCTATGGCCTAAAATATTGTGACTTTGAGTAACTGTGTTACAGATAATAAGTCGAGACTAGACTGTCACACCAACCTGTGGCTAGAATAAGCACTTTACATTAGTATTGTAGCAATTAGGTAACATTTAATGTCCGATCCGTTTAATGTCTAATAACACTGACTACTGTTTTCAATACTTTGTGTCTATTTATCGATGTATTTGACAACTAGATATATTAGTAGTGCCTGGAGCATATAAAACCGTGAAACCTCTGAATAGAGTTACAGTGAATGGGTTAATATGATCGATGTGGGATATTGTTTTTTAAATTTGTTGCAATGTTTACCCAATATTTTTTTGTGCTTTCCATTTTTTTTTTAACAAATTATTATAAAAAAATATAATGTTTGACCATATATTTTCACTTAAAACAGTATTTTTTTTATTTATATTATGTTAAATCTTACCCGAGTAGACATATAGGAACATTTTTCAAATAGGCAAAACACGAGCAGGGGAGAGCGGAGCGGCAGCTGCTATATACAATGGAATTTCTCGGCTAGTTTAATAAATAATTATAAGTAAATGAAATGTACTCTATTGTGTACATTTAAAAAAAATACTTACTTTACGTACTATTACTAATGCAAGGAAAAAAAAATATTAGTACAGAATCTGTTTATTTAAATATATTACATCTACATCTACTTTATCTATCTGTAGTCTGGTGAACTATTGTAACAACTATCTCCGATGCACTGTAAACATGCTACACTGTAGTATAAACCACTTTTTCGGCATCCACATCTCTTTTTGCAACTACAAAATAACATTTGCAATAAACTATCCGGAGCAGGTAATTGATTCATTGTTATTGGGATGTACATGTTATTGGAATACTTCCATCCCCAATTTTCAATAACTACGTCATTTCCTAGCCATACCTGAATTTGTATGTACACTAGTTTAAGGTGCTTAAATGCTGCATCAGTTGTTGGAGGCAGTGATGACAAATTTATAGCCGTACAGAAAACTGATTATTATCGAGATATCCATAAAAGGATTTCTGATATAACCGACTTATAGACACTTGCAACAAAATATCATTCGGATTGTTATAATTTACTGAAATTAGCATGTATTTTGAGTTTATAAGGCGCTCCGTCTAAAATTCATGATTTAAATACATTGAGGTTCAATTTTTTCATAAAAGCAACAGCCAAAAATACGAGTGTTCCTTTGTTATCACTGCCTCCAACAACTGATGCAGCATTTGAGCACCTTAAACGAGTGTGTGGATACCGAAAAAGTGGTTTATACTACAGTGTAGCATGTTTACTGTGCAGCGGAAATAGTTGTTACAATAGTTCACCAGACTACAGATAGATGAAGTAGATGTAGACAACAATGTAATATATTTAAATAAACAGATTCTGTACTAATATTTTTTTTTTGCTTTCATTAGTCGTAATTAATTACCTTATTTTTTTAAATGTACACAATAGAGTAAATTTCATTTACTTATAATTATTAAACTAGCCGAGAAATTCCATTGTATATAGCAGCTGCCGCTCCGCTTTCCTCCACGTTTTTTCTGGCTGTTCGAGATCCCTACTGCTATTTTCATACACAGGTATCTTTGAAAAATGTTCCTATTTGTCTACTCGGGTAAGATTTAACATATAAATAAAAAAAATACTATTTTAAGTGAAAATATATGGTCAAACATTATATTTTTTTATAATAATTTGTTAAAAAAAAAATGGAATGCACAAAAAAATATTGGGTAAACATTGCAATTTATAGTTTAAGAAACAATATCCCACATCGATCATATTCATTCACTCACTGTAACTCTAGTCCGAGGTAAAAACCCCCAGGAACTCCACTATATAGTTTTGACAAGAGTTCCATACGTAAGTATGACAAAAGTCTATCTTCAGTATCTAAAGGTAGGATATTGAAAACGGCCAGACTCGCAATATGACAGAACAGTACCACTTCTATATTTCGTGCACGTTCCTTAAACCCCGCTCTACCACGAGACGTAATATTCTTTCCTTTATATTATGTTGGCGCAGGATTTATAAAATATTTTTTTCACAGATACATTGAATTGTTTGGATTTCTATATTTTATATTGTATGGAAACAAATAGACTGGGCCATTTTAATGATTATCGACAACCATAGGAACATTTTTTCGGGATAAAAACTATCCTATCCTGTGTTAACCCAATTTACCCTCTACGTGTGTACCGAATTTCATGCAAATCGGTTCTGCAGTTTTTGCGTGAAGGAGTAACAAGTAAACAAACATACAAACTCTCGCATTTATAATACTAGTTTCCGCCCGCGGCTTCGCCCGTGTGGATTTCGGACTTCAAAAATGATTCAAAATTTTTACCTATTATGTTATTCTGATATGAAAGCTATATTACTATAGAGTTTCATGAAAATCTGTTCAGTAGTTTTTGTGTGAAAGAGTAACAAACATTCTTACAAACATTCGCATTTATAATATTAGTAGAATTAAGTAGGATGAATGTTTTCTACCATTTAACTACATAATAATTATTTCACCTCACAACACTATCTCGAATAGATACATTTAAAATGATCCTGCAGGCTGAAGAAAATCCACTGCATATAAATTTATTTTAATTTTGCTCCCAGTCTACAATCTAAAATGTTTTTAAACGTGAATAATATCTTGCAGCGAGAAATAAATTGCGAGCGCTTTTAAAACTCCGTGCATTTTGCTCTGTTTTAGACGCGGATAGGAAGTAAGTCAAAAATCTTCACAGTGGTAACGCTTGGCACGAGCGCTCTCTGAATAGCAAAAACGAGTGAGCACTTGCGACGTCTGCCCTCTCATTATTCTCTTCTGTCTATCGCAAGGGTGATGGTATAGTGAGTCAGAACAGACATAGTCTTCAAAACCTTGTGTTATGAAAAGTTATTATTTGTTACCACCATGACCAGATACTTCTAGTACCTTTTATAATTAAATACAATTTTTTATTTATTTTCTTTACAATTAGGTAACATAAATATCTATGAGCATAATTTGTATGTCGCCTTAGATTTTTTGTCAGGATTATGTTCTATTTGAAACCTTTGTAAATATAATGTTACATTCTATAACTAATATGATGTCATCACGAAATTCAGAAGGATAGATTAGTATCGCTAGTCGTGAATGCAGCTTTATTAATAAATAAAAACTGAAGCAAGATTATATTTACTCCAAGTATTAATCTCGAATTAATCAAAATCGTTAATTATAATATACACAGAGTATCGATGGAATTAGATAATCCAAATCGACACTCGGATTAAATTTTAAACCTTGAGGACTCTTGGTTTAACGATTGTGTAAACATAAAGAAATTATATTTGATCAGTTAAATCCCTGGGGCTCATTCGGGACTGCCTCCTTAGATCTTTTGTGTTCGTCTTCGGCTCCTGATCTGTTTTGTTGAACTCTATGTGATAGTACGCATATGATGAATATATTCCATTCTTGTATAAATATTATGGTTGTGACAAACAAATGCTATATCGGTAATGTCAAATTCCTAGGCACATATAGTGTTTCTAGAGTTTATTGTATATCGATAGCGTGCGTTCACAATCTGATACTTCAAAGGCCAGTCAATTGCGAGGACGATATTCGGGACCGTCATAATGCATCCCTGTGGATGTTGTTAGCAATTTGTGCCTGCTATGAAAATTATGGATGTTTTGGGTTCAATTTTGTGCCAGACAATGTAGCCTTTAGTTACTGATTTATTATAGGATCACAAAAATAAATGGAATACAAAATCATTACTTTATTTGCTTATCTTAAAATATTACACGAGGCCGGCGTAAAGTGACATCTGTGCTGTCTCGTTTCGTGCGGTGTGTAAGTAGTCGGTGGCCCATTGAGGTGGGAGGAGAAATTTGTATAGACTATGCGTTTGTCTATGGACGTTGGTAGTTATGAAAATGGCTCCGACTGCTGGTTTGTCCCCCTACACCATAAAAAATGCGTTTAGGAGGAGAGGTGAGGGACACACTTCGAAGTTATATTTATCTCCTCTCCGAGTTGACCGACTCTATAATAGGGCGTCTTACAATAGAACATTCGAGAATAGATATTCAATTGTGCCGCAAGTGAATAGAATATGAATGTGGTGTGATTGGAGTAAGTCTTCGATTATGCTATATGACTTTATTACCCACTGTGATATATTACGGATTTAGATAAGGCAAAATTGTGTTCATACATTCGCTTCAGGCTCGGTTTTCTTATACATTTAATAAAAACTTATCTTAATTAGATTGATCGGGTAATGTCTAAGGTGATATCAAGTTTTTGCTACTTAAGCATTTGTATGATGAGAATAAATATGTGACAGAAGCTGCATGACATTCACTTCTCTTTTTCTACCCCGTAGGAGACCTGGGCTTAAGACAAGTTGTTGTTATACAAACAAGATATTTTTGTTACTTATACTTACTTATACTTAACAATAAAAATGAGTTTATTTTATATTTTATTCATCATAATTTTTTATATTTAAATTATTTACCTATTTGTTATGTAAGAGTGGGAAAACAAGTCACAGTTACTAGGTACATCCCTATCTCTTTATGTTTTATGTAAAGTTCTGTACCTTTTAATGTAATAAAAAAATATTTATGCTTCCTCCTGATTGGCCCTGCGCGCTGCAGCTGCGCTTTCATTGGTTAGATTTTAATGGCGGCAAGTTCACTGTGACAATACACGTACGAGCTCTACTGCTAGCCCTGCGACCGCTACAGCTGCTGGATCAATAATTAACATTAACTTTCAAAATTGTACCATCCAAAATTTGAACAATTATTATAAATAAACTATTGTCAGCTTTTACTCTTGTTGTTTGATTAATTGCATTAGTGAAGATAAAGTAGTGTATGCAACTGCATATAACACTGGTATTAAAACACTCGTTTTATTATGAAACTCGCACTCGATTTTTAATACCCTTCATTATACGACAGTTGTATAAACTTCTATTATGTATTTACTTTTTATTTTAATAGGCTACTATTAAAATATTTTAGTTAATATTTAAATGAATATCTTTATTTACGGACCAGTCCGTAATATGATGTTTATTTAAGGCAATGGTATACTGTCATTATATTATTATATTTTTATTATGAACTAGCGCCGTCTCTCGGTTTCACCTGTATAAGTTTCGATCCCGTGGAAATATTGAGATAATATGTAGCCTATATGTTGACCGGACCTGTAAGTAGTATTCATGTAAATTTATAAGTAAATCCATGCAGTACTTTTTTAGCCATGATATACCTACCTACAGATAAACAGAAAAACAGATAAACAGACAAACAGACAAAGAAGAAAAAATTCTAAAAACTATATTTTTGGCCTCGATATCTTAGGGCCCCAAGTATTATTAAAAAAAAATATTTAATGTAGTTTTGACTTTCTTACGATTTTATTATATGTATAGATGTCACATCGTGGCTGAGAGGTCTCTCGATGGCATGATATTGTAGTATGGAGTTTCCATGCTACAAATGAAACCTCTATGTTTGACATATTTTTCTATTAAGAAAAATATGTTTAAATTCAAACAAGAAGGGAACTTTTCTTGTTTGACAAGA
>LUGF01012260.1:63903-81897 GCA_001625245.1 Calycopis cecrops
ACTAGGTGGATCCCTATCTCTGTATGTTTTATATAAAATTATACACGTTTTAATGTAATAAAAAAATATTTATATATTTACTTTTTATTTTAATAGCCAACTATTAAAATATTTTAGTTAATATTTAAATGTATATCTTTATTTACGGACTAGTCCGTAATATGTTGTTTATTTGAGGCAAGGATATACTGTCATTATATTATTATATTTTTATTATGAACTAGCTGCGCCCCGCGGTTTCACCTGCATAAGCTATCGATCCCTTGAAAATATGGAGATAAAATGTAGCCTATATGTAGACCGAACCTGTTAGTAATATTCATGTAAAATTTTAAGTAAATCCAGGCAGGACTTTTTTTATTTAGCCTGGACATACATACGGACAAACAGACAAACCGATAAACAGACATACAAAAACTCTAAAAACTATGTTTTTGGCCTCGATGTCGATTGAAGATTTTTTTTATAAACCCCAAGTATTCTATTAAAAAAATATTTAATGTACAGTTTTGACTTTCTTACGATTTTATTATATGTATAGATGTAACATTTGGAGGCTGACGATCGGAGAGGTCTCTCGCTGGCATGATATCGACGTAATGTGACATCTATGCTGTAGCATTCATATTTCATAGGAAAGGAGAATAACTCGTCTACGTGGTAAGTTATCATCAAAAGAACTGTTGGTTTGAGCCCTTGTTTGTATAAAAAAAAATAGACCATTGCTGATAAAGCTTATTATTTGAAGAGAAAAAACCTTTGTCGTAATTCCCGGATCAGTGTAGCCGTCAATCATTCACACAGCCTCTATTTCGCGGCCCGAAGACAGAAAAATCTCTTTTACTAAAACGTTTAAGGGCTTTGATTCCGTTAGCCATGTGATCAAAGCCACGCGGTATGAAAAAAAGGAGTAAATTCACGTTAAACCGAAGTCGGCCGAGCGTAACACGGCCAGTATAATATATTAAAAGGTGCCCCATGTAGGTGGAAGGAGAATGGAGAGTAACGCGTATAGCTTCTGTGCGGATATCGGATCTGCACAACCTGAACTGAAATCGGAGGTGCACAAGAGATACATCTCTTCTTCGACTTATTCTCTCTCATTTTTGACTTCAGAATCGTGTCCACTCTTATAGAGGAAACTTCTGTTTGAAGTTTACCATATTAACTTGTGTCTGTCTATGTATACCTTCCTACCGTTTACTGTGTAAAGCAATATTTATAGAAATCTACACTTTGACCACCGCAAAAAGCTATCCATCTATGGAGGATTTTGAGTAACGAGTTGTATTTATCAATCATCAAAATAAAGTAAAATACTGATTTCTAGCGAGGTAATATTTTTAATTTAGTCATCCTATTCTGTCTTTCCATCTACTTCTGTGCTACTGATGAAGTTTATTTTTAGTCAACTGTTGAAATATTTACGAATTACAATCGATGCCAAAAATACAAAACTACTACTAGCTGGTAAGATTTATTTGAATTTCAATAATTAGTGTTCTTAGCTCATCTTGTAATCTAGATCTTGTTGTGTGCTAAAGTGTATAAGGCAGTTTTTTTAATCCTCAGGTGATAGAGTGACTACTCTATTTTGGCAAGAGACTAATGCAGTGAAGCGTCAGGCCCTGAGTGCCCCAGAGCTGTCTGTTGTAAGCTGTACAGAGCCGAGGCCTCTGTAAGGTATTGGGGTCGGGAGCTCAGAATCTCAGACTGCATAAGATATTAAAGGTACTTGCCAAAACATATACCTTTGCTCGACGTTTCGACTGGGTTACACCAGCCGTGGTTCCGAGCCGACTATAATATTTATTTATTTAAAGTAATTACAATATGTGTAACAAACGCTAAAGTCTCTAGTAAGTAGTATGTATGATCAATGATTCACTTAGGGTATACAAGTGCGGCATAAATTAATTCTGGATATATTAAGCGTTCTTTTTATCAGTGGGCCAAAAATCAGCTTAAACTATTAACGTTTTATTCCTCTGATAATCCTTCACATTAAAACAACAATTTTTTTACTGTATTTTTTTATGGAATATTTGGGACTCGGCATAAGTTAATGAATTAAACACGATAAAAAAAATGTTATGAATTCTGGATATGTTTAGCGATTTTTTTTAGATTGACTCTCACCATACCCGAATTTCACACGATACACCATAAAACTCACAACGATAAGTTCGTATTACTTATATGTACTAATAATATATAACTCCTAGCTGATCCGACAGATGTTGTTTTGTCATTATTGGAAAATATGTTGTCATGGTAACGTAATATTATGTGGTCGAATTGTCCACCCCTTACTTTATCCTACAATAGTGTATTTCAAATCCAGATACCGACTGCAGCATTATACTACGAGTATATATTAATAAATTATAGCCTGTGTTATTATGAAGTATAAGCTGTAATATTGTAAAGTTGTCATTGAAATCCATTCAGTAATTTTCACGTAAAAAGAACATCCACACATCCATCCATTCTTACAAACTTTAGCGTTTATAATATTAGTAGAATAATATAAATATATAGTATAATTATAATATATAGTAAATATATAGCAAAATAATATTAGTATAAAATACGTTGTATTGATTGATAATAAATACAGATATCTGTAAAAAACCTTCGTATGTTAAATTCATTGGCCCTTGGGGGAATAAGGTCGCTACACAGAACCGTTTTCCCGCGTATATTTTGAGTGCCCTGAGGGCTGTTGCCACAAGGGCTCATAAATATTACGCGGCCTCAAGTACGAAGCTTTGAAATAATGTTTAATTTACTTTTATAAGGAGAATTAAAATTAATACTAAACGTTTGTCTTTTAGTTTAAAAATATCTATATTATAAATTTATAATTATATAAACCAGTAGTAACTTTTAAATATCTTCTTTATTTCGAAGTAAGTTCAAATGTAGGAATTGGAAAGTTGGTATAGTTGTAGATGATATGGAGAAGATGTGTAGAAAAAATAGGACAGGCCACAAGAAATAGGACTTAACCGTAAAGTGTGTTACAGGTACTAGACAATGGATATTGAATAGTTTTTATTGAATATGTGATTGTAATTTTGGACTTAAAGAAAAAGTAATATATAAGCGATTTTTATAGTTTAGTGTAAAACAAACATTATTAACTGAGAAGTGATAATCAGACAGATAATTATGAATTTTTGAAATTACAGTAAAACAGTAACAACTTTCTTTCATTTGCACTCGTTCATGAATTTTATCGAAAAATTTATAACTTTACTTCCGCAGTTGCCACAAGGGACCGCGACCGCGACGCGAACGTGACAAATTCGACGTTTTGCGAACGAGTCAAAAATGTACTGTGAATTACTCAATTAATCCTTTTTAATAATATATTTGTGGTGTGGTAATTTTAGCGTATATCAAATATTGGCCTTTTTATAATGCTGCCACGTATTACCATGTATTATTGTAGATGTGAAAAAAAAAAGATGTGCTCATTTTGCCCTGTTGCTGATAGATCCAGGGCACTCCACCACAGCGGCCGAAGGCTCTCGCTGTGGTTTTTAGTCTTTAGGAGTGCGGAGTC
Source organism: Calycopis cecrops (assembly GCA_001625245.1). Taxonomy (NCBI): domain Eukaryota; kingdom Metazoa; phylum Arthropoda; class Insecta; order Lepidoptera; family Lycaenidae; genus Calycopis; species Calycopis cecrops. Next base: position 67,475 of record LUGF01012260.1, read on the forward strand.
CGACACACCCTTCCGGCTCACCCAGGGCCGGTTGGACATTTTCCTTGCGAAAAAAAAAGATATTAGCTCATTTGTGAGATTTTGGTAGTCCACTGGACGTGGAGGGGCAAAGAAGGATAAGACGTTAGTATATCGATAAAATCAATGTTAATGGGCAATAATTGCCCTATTATACTACGAAAAAATGGATGTCAAATCTTGATGATATTGAATGACGATACAAAAAAAATAATTTTGCTTTGTGGTTGGTTTTGTCGCTAAGCACAGATTTTATCATTTTATACTTTATACAAGAGTTGTTTTGCCAAGTTTTACTATCTACACAGACTACAAGTCAAAACTTTTGCGCATTCCAGAGAGCGTCATAAGATTTTGTGAAGCGAAACTTGATTTCGTTTACTATTATGTATACTTGAAAATGCAAGTTAAATTTTAAATCGCTTTCAAGCAACTTCTATACTATATAGAGCTATGTATTATTCAAGTTAGTTACGTAAAATAAAAGTTGCTATTTTATTTTTTTTATCAATTTTAGGAAAACTTACTTTTAATAGTTTCATATTATGTTCTAGGTTCTCTATTTTTAAATTTGGAATAAATCTTTTATTTCACGTTTCGAGAATGGATACTAATTACCATACTAAATATGTAGTTAATTAAAAGAGGTACAACAGAGGGGTTTATTTTCCGGACAAAAAATGTTTAATTGAAGGAAATGAGAATGTTTTGCCAGGAGGAAATTTCAGCGGCTGTTCAGAAAAGGAAAGCTAATTACTTTGTACACATTGCGCTTACCTTTATTCGTTCTCATAAAGTAATTAGAGGTAATGACAGATTACCATCCAATCAAATAAAGGAGCAATGCCGACCATAAAATGTAGTTACGAGTCTTGCCTTATGAGGGTCAGATGGCGGAGCCTTTCGGTGACTACCGAACGTCCATAAGCATCCATAAAGTGGATCCATGTACAAAACCAATCTGTGGATTTGTTTTTTATATTCCCTTCCCTTGCCCCATTATCCCAATAGTAACCAATCCTGTATAAAGCATGATTGATTTGATTTTTTCGCTATTTAAGTTATTTGAAAAATCTCTATTTTTCATCAGCAGCAAGATCAGAAACTCACCTCTCACCACAAACAAGCAGAACACTCACCTGATATTGAGTGATTGTATATATTTAAATACGACCGGAAATATATTTTGCGAATGGATCAAAAAAAAAAATAATATATTTCCGGTCGTATCTAAATATATACAATCACTAAATATCAGGTGAGTGTTCTGATCTTCATAAAAAATGGGGGCACAAACAGAGTTCATAGGACCATAAATAACCGACTGATGGCGCTTAGACAGTGTGTGGCCGGTACATAAAGTTGACATCAATCATCCAGCTGAAGTTTGAACGAACAGAAAGGCTTTTTGCGGACCACGGACATTCATAAAAATGTTCATGTAAATGTGTACTAGCTGCGCTCGGCGGTTTCACCCGTGTAAATTTCTATCCCGTGGAAATATTGAGATGAAAAATTGATGAACCAGAAGCACTCAATAGATATATAAAATTTCATGAGAATCGATCGAGCCGTGTCCGAGGAGTAACTAACATTGTGATACGAGAATTGTATCACCTTGAACGTTTTGTAAATTAGTTCAAATCTAGAAATTGTTAACCATGGTCCTGTAGAGTACATTAAGATTTATATAGTCGTGTAGGACTGCAGCCCTATTGAAATGGGGAAATGTGGAATTAGAGAGTGCGCACAGAGCACATACTTGAACGCTGTTATATGTCTCGCGCATGGCTAGTCTAAGGAGATCACCGCCACAGCCGAATTTTTGCTTGGGGATATTATTTTTGTTATTTATATAGAACTACTATCATCAAAATCCAAAGGGGGAGAGTATTATGGTGAAGATAAACCATTATTTTTATATACCCAGGCTTATTTTTAAACAACAGCGCTTTTGACATAACTCCATAAATTAACAGTAAATATTTTTTTAATTTGTAAGTCGCGTGTGGACCACGCATTTATTATCTTATGACGTTAACATTAATTTACAATTTTCAGCATCATACAATGTGTTGCATTTTCTGAAAAAAAACACCGTTATGATGTTAAAAAAAATATTTATTGAAAATCGCTTTTAGTTATGTAAGCTCCAATAAGCATTACGTTTGGCGTTATGTTATTTTTTCACTAGATTTTACTTTTTATAGATGGTACAAACAGACAGCTCAAAACACGCTTCGTGGAACGGAGGTTATCACCACCAGCTGGCTGAATCTGGACTGTTATTTTAAATTTAAGATCCTAGTAATAAATATCTATGACTGATCATGTTTACTACTTGACCACAAAGTATTCATATTCATAGGTATAATGAGTATCTATCTATAAATGTACTTTAATACCCTGTACCTATAGAGGTAACAAGTGATAAAAAGTGTGTTCTGTAGACCACACAACTGAAATAAAACTTAATTATTGATTTAATAGACAAATTCATAACCTTAGTTACAATGACATAATATGTCACATGATATTTATTCTTTAAATACAAAAAAGTTTTACTTAAATCGAATTTGAATTTTGAATTTGAATGACAACGTCTATTGACCATGTACGATTACACATTTTTGTAACGCTCTCTCCAGCTTACTCCCCAAGTCAAGCGCGCATAGACGTACTTCAATAATAACATTTTAATACGTATAACTTGACAGAGTGGAAATAGGTTCGTTACACGTATGTTTTTTTTACTGGAGACTTAATTCCAATATAGATTAGGATAGTATATGGGACAGCAAAATTCCCTTACACAGGTGGAATTACAAGATAGGGAATACAAAATATTTATTTTTACTCGGGACACTAAAAGTTCCCTGCGCTCGGTGCTTATAAATTGTTATTATAAAAATTAGCGAGTATCTACGTTTTATTCACTTTGTGTTAGCTTAAGGCCTTTATTAATTACAGTCTCAAATAGTTTTTAATATATTTAATTAAATTTAAATAATATTGTGCAAGATTTTGTTCCGAGATTAATTATCGAGAATTTTAGTAACAGTTGTAGTGTGACCTTCAAGCTGATGATGATGATGAAAACAGATCTTTTGATGTGTGCATTTGTTAAGGACAAAGTAGATACGAAACCGTCTATAATATTTTTCATTTATCATGTCCTTTAGTTGATAAAAATGTACTCCCTGCGTGAAACAGCTTAGCATTTATTCCGCTTGATATGTTATATCGTTAGATAGCTTAATTAGAGATATTTTAATCACATAGCCCAGACTTACTGAGCATATTATACTACACATATTATACTGTCTCTAGGCTTGATCGTAGCAGCTTGAATGTATTTATAACATCTTTCTGGATAATACAAAGTACCTAATTACTTAAAAAAACAGACCAGATAGAAAAAACAGACTTAAAAAAACACTAGAGATATGTAGATATATATATGTAGATAAAACACTAGAGATATGTAGATACAAGTCTCGCTAATCCTCGTTCACGAGAGGCTTAAGCTTACTAACACTGATGAACTCTTTGCTTTCCATTTTAAATGTGTTAAAAGACTAGAGAGATATGGTTCAATATTGGTTGACTACACGATCAGTCAAGAAAATCCAGCTTACGTGACAAAGCATTAAAATCCTCGTTCATGAGAGGCTTAAGTTTACCATCACTAATGAACTCGTCGCTTACCATTTTTAACGTGTTTAAAGGGACTAGACAGATATGATTCAATATTGTTGGCCTACACGATCAGTCCATAAAATCCAGCTTACTACATGATAAAGTATTAAAATAAAGTAGAATTTAGTTTTATCGTCTCAAAGTGACAGCCATGCTGTGACATTTTGATCAGATAATGAGTTTTCGGTGGCTTATTGATGGGAGAAGGACAGACTATATATACATCAAAATTAATATATAGGTTTTTGATGGCTGTTTGTTCGTTTGTCCTTTTACCTTATCTAAAAAAATCATAATTATGACTTTATCAAAATATCACGTAATATAAATTACTGATAACTTACTGTATTTGGTTGATACATTCACATCACATCTCTTTGATATATCCGAAACTTTATTATAAGAATAGGTAATTATTTTATTCAATCAATATATTATAATCAATATTTATGACTTAATTTTCCTTCGAACTACCGTATTTGAACATTTTTATAAAGTTAACTAAATCGGGAGTAGAATGCTCGCGATCCCATGGCGCCCCCAAAAATGAACGGCGAGATTAACGAGCCGCAGGGGTTTAGTAGACCAGTGTCGAAGCCTTCAAAAAATGTAAAAAGTGCAAAAAAATCGTAGTAGAATGAAACCTATTAGAAAATGTTAAGAATATTACAAAAATGAAAGGAAAAATAAATTACGGTCGATTCGAGTTCGGGAAGTGGGAGAGGGGGGGTTTTTAAGGGTTAAAATCGGTTTATCTCGATTTCCGGCAAAACTACAAGTCTTATGGAAAAAAGTTGAATGGCAAAGTTGTAGGTAATAAGAAGATCTACAACTTTTGTATTTACACTTTTTTCTCATAACCTCAAAATTCACATGAAAAACTCAAAAAACCACGTTTTTGGTTTTTTATTTTTATCTTTTACAAAAAATTTTTTTTTTTTATGAAATTTGGTGAGAACGTACCTTTATATATACCAAACACACCATAATTTTTTGGATTTGAAAAATTAATTTTTTCTCCTTATTTTCATTTAATACCGAAAAAGCACCCTAATTTTCAATCGAAAATTCACGCGTCAAAATATTAGCTTTTTTAGAAAAATTGGTGAGCTTTTTATTCGTTGGAATCCCTACTTTCTGATAGTGTAATAAAAATATAAGTCACTATGGAAAATATTTTCAAAAAATTAAAAAAACGAAAAAAACTCGAACTGAAAAATTATTTTTCTATCATTATGTACAAATTTGAGCTATTTATTAATATTAACACTGTAATAACTCATTTAGCATATGATTCTATGATACATTGATAAACAAACCCGAACTCGAATCGACCGTAATTTATTTTTCCTTTCATTTTTGTTATATTCTCAACATTTTCTAATAGGTTTCATTCTACTACGATTTTTTTTGGTTTCAAAAATTATCGACACTGGTCTATAGTGGGTAAACCAGCACACGGCCGGGAGACCCACACTCCTCTCGGTCGCTACACACCCTGAGGGCTGGTGCGTAACGTATTTCCCTGCGAAAAAAAAGGTCCTAACTAAATAGGGTTCGACTATATTATATATATATATATATTTGAAAATTTTATCAAAAAATTTTCCTGTGAGATCTCAAAGTTATGACTCTCTAGAACAAAAGGTCAATACGTTGAGATGTCTTTTCGAGATGTTGTACACTCTAGTGGCGCTTCAAAAAACCTCAATTAAGATTCCCGATTATATTTCAGGAATTATATATTTATTAAATACTAGCTTCCTCCCGTAGCTTCGCCCGCATGGATTCCGGAATTCAAAAATGGAGTAATTATACATAAAAACCTTCCTCTTGAATCACTCTATCTATTAAAAAATCCCGTTGCATGTTGCGTAATTTTAAATATCTAAGCGTACAGACACACAGATGGCGGAAAGCGATTTTGTTTTATACTATGTGATGATAAATAATTAGGCACATATTATTTGTTGCATCTGTGACATTTACGAATTTTACGTCCCGTAAAACATTGGTTTATACGTTTTTATAGTCACATCAGCATTCTCGTTATGACTTTGTGTATTTCTAAAGAACATTTTACAATACACACAGTACAGTACATCATATTATACTAAAGACACTTTTAGTTTAAGCGCAGATAGAATAGCATCTTCCACGCATATTATCCTATATATTTTGTAACTTGTTTTTATTTACGTATTAACATTAACACATAGAAAAACTTTAGCGCGCCATCACCAAACTTATTGGATGAGTTAGCGATATTACTGAAGTAGTCAAAATTGACGAACTTAAGCAACGCTCCCCACTCAACATGAACATCTGATTTCATAACGTTCGCTAAGGCTGTCCAACTTCCATCTTCTGATGTTTTCTTATGGAATTCATTAAGTAAGCTACTTCTAGCCCTACATCGTACAATATTGGCGTAGCGCTTGAGCGACAAACTTATTGATTCAGTTTGTTTGTTTTTATTTGGAACCAATCTCCCGGTTGGCCTATTCGTTAAGTATTTTGTAATATTTTTTAGGATTGCACTAATAAATTAAAAAGCTTGTAATTTTCTAGGAATGGATAAAATTAAAAGTTTTTATGAAGTTTAAGAAAGTTCCAGAATGACGATAGTAAATACTTACAGCCTTGCTAAGACACCGGTATTTTTTCAACGAGCGATCGTGCTGGCCTCATTCAGTTGCACAGCAACAATGACACTCCCCTTTTAAAATAAGTCTTCTTTATCTATGTCTGAGTCTGATCTTTACAAAGACTTGCCAACTACGCAGGATCTATCTATTCCCTCATTTCCCTATTTCGATCAATCCTACAAATACCAGGCGTGAATTAACAGCTTAACCATCTTTCTATGCACTCGGTTGAGTCTAAAATAGAAGATTTCTAGAAATTGAAAATATTCTAAAACACTTTTTTGTTTGACCGAGACGAACATTATCGAACCGACATGAATCACAATCTGCGGTTAATCATGCTCACCACTATTAAATTTAGTACTTAGTAGTATTTGTTTAGACATTTTGTATTAAAAGGCAATAAGCAATTAAGCAGCGGAGTCTGCCTAATTAATTTTATGTGAACACAAAATGTTAGAAATTGTTTAATTAAGTGAAGTTTGTTCGTGTCGGATACACGCTTCATTTAACTTTGCTAGCTAATTTTATCTGCTAGTTCGTAAGTAAGTTAGTCAATGTACCATGTTATTTTAGTACCTACTTTTATAACAAAAATATTAATTTATATATTACTCTACGCAATGAAATGATATGAAATGAAATATACTTTATTGTGCACAAATAAATAATTATAAAGTACAAACAAACACATATAGAACACGATAAATAAATAATTCATGTGCACAAAAGGCGGTCTTATTGCTTGAGAGCAATATCTCCCAGACAACCTTTATGTACAGGAGAGAAGAAGTTTTAATTAGGTGGGGCATAGTCTTACAAACTAATCTAACAATAGAAAACACAAATAATAACAAATGACACTAATAAAATATGTTATGAAAAACCAAAAAAGAAAACAAAAAAGCAAAATAAATAGAACAATATGATACATCTTAATTTAGTAACTAGGGACGAAGTCATTATATATTTAAATCTTTCATAGACATACATATCATACATATGCAGAGTAAATATAATATACCTACATAAACATATTTTATAATAAAATACAAATCATAAATGGATATATAGATAATAAAAAATAAATAAATAATAAATATACAATATACTAATAAACTACATACATAGCAATGACTGAAAACAAACTATGCTATGAAATTAACATTAGCAACATTTAAGAACATATCAAAAAACAACAAATTAACATTAGCACTTATCTAAATAATGAATTTTCACTAAATTTTTAAAGGTGTCAAGATTTTTTGCACTCTTGATTGATAAAGGTAGAGCATTCCACAGAGTGATGGCCCTCACCGTGAATGATACATTAAAATATTTACTTTGATGCGAGGGTAAATCTAGTAGCAGTTTATCTGACGAACGAAGCTTTTTGTAGTCAGTACTATGTTCTTTAAATTTTTCCTTTAGATAAACGTGCCTCTTAGGATAATGCATGATACTATAAAGTAAATATTTGGACAACTTATATCTACTGTGGAATATTCCAGTCTTCTTAAATGCTTAGGTACTAATGTTATTAGTAAATAGATAAAATTTTTTTTGGTTAATATACATTTGGTGGTACCTATACCTTTATACAACTCTTCTTCACCCAGGCATGCAAGCATGCAGTGTGGCACTATCTCTTACTAAACCTTTGTAGTCTGGTCCTTTTATAAAATGGAATTAGAGTACATTTTTTTTTGTGTAAAGTTTAGTTTTAAGATTTATAAAATGTGTTGTAATTTATATTGAACTTATTCATTATGAAAATTGAGGTAACCTTACGTCTATTCCTACTGTACTGAATATTGTTTCCATAAGCGATTATTCAAATAGGATATTGCATATTAATATCATGCAGACGCTGAGTGGACACTTTGATGCCGCATGACATTGCACAAATTGAAAAGTAAGCCGTTTATAAATAGTATTGAGATGAACCACATGCGTTCATTATAAAACATGATTATTTTAACAATGTTTGAATGGATTGAATATGAAATTGAGGTATAAATAACTATTACATATTATGAATACAATGAAAACATATTGAAATGCTAATGTGGGCAAACTAGCAGTTTTAGCCTTCTGCTGATTAACGACACCAATAAACATCTGCATAATTATAATGCAGAAATCTTGTCTCCATTTGCCTTTCCCACCGATGGGCCACCGGAAACTGACATCGTACCTAACGCGACACCATAACAGTCCTTTTGCCTTTGTATTTTTAATACGCTTGGATAAATTATGAAAAATTGCTCCTAGTAATATTTTTTAAAAAATAACAGACATTCGGAATCGAACCGGAGTTGTTAGAGCCGCTGCCCGCTTCCGAGATTCAGATTCGTCATCGATTCTGCCAGCGCGATTTAGCTACAATGCACCATGGAACTATCTCTTACGAAAAGCTCTTAAATTACATAAGCATATTATCATCATTCTTCATTTGTCCACAACAATGTATTTAAGCCTCTTTCAAGTCAGCAATCGATCTTCTGCTATTATAATTTAAAGAAGATATCATTACAACCCAATATCGACAAAAATACAGATAAATGTAATAATTTTATTATTTGTGGATTGATGGAAATTTACTAGTCGTTTTAGCTGCGTAAAATCTTTGGGAAAACCAAAGAAAATATTTTTTTTGTTAAGATAAAATCTTTTCACAATTATAGATTTTCAAATTTTATCGATTTAGATGCAGTAGTTTTTGTGTGTAAGACTAATAAACACATACAAATGTTAGAATTTTTATAATTTGTAGGGTTTGTGCGTAATATTTAGCTTTTATACTGTTTACTAGCCGATCTTTATCTCGAAAAAAACTAGTCAATTATAATAGAACATAGCCTATCCTCTTAATACTATTGCTTTTAATTATGGGTAAGTATGGGTAAAATTGGCCGAGTAGTTTGTAGCTTATTTCATGCAAAGAAACAAAATATTTTTTCGTGTTAGTAGTTGTAAGTATATTTACGAGAAGTATAGATAAACAAACAACGCTCTCTGGTATTTAGGGTTGTCCTAGAAGATGACCGATATAATAAAAATATAATTTTTAACTAAAATGAAACATACAATATCGAATGATGATTTCTTTTATTTTTATACCTCATAATAATATGACGATTTTATATGTTTGGAATTTCTTCCCTTTGCTAGGAATGTTCCCGTTATTTTCTGTCTAGTTTGTACTGTTTGTTCGAAGTTCCGGTGAATGAAATGTAATATTTGCTTGTTATATATCCTTCGTAGCACAATGTACTATATTGTCATTGACAACAATAAAAGTTTTATCAACAATGTAGTTCGCCCATACATCATTTGAACTAACATAAGTAACGATGATCGGGTGATTGATTAATTCGCGTCTCCAAAACTTTGCTCGGTCTCAGAACATCTTCATATTCATCAATATCTGTCCTGATGATTGTAACTTTAATGTTGACAAGTGTCAAGGGTGAAATACCGCTTACCACGTTCAAACCACGAGTAAGTTAAAGACCACACATGTCATACAAAACTGACTAGTATTATTAGCTTCAAGCCGCCTTAAAATCACTCAGAACTTTAAATAAATTGACGCAAGTTTCAACAGCAGGTAATAACGGCGCTGACTAATAGGAAACTAAACATATATCTTACAAGTCACAAGTTTGTATGACAGTTGGGAATACGACATAAACCACGCAGTTAGATCAACTTGGGTAATTTATAGACAACCGCCACACGTTCATGTGAAGGGAGTACCTATTAAACGTTTATTTTAGAATTAATTTCTTCTTATACATGGGGCCTTATTAATAAACATAGATTAACTTTATCCAAGTATTAATCTAGTATTAAACTGACATCTGTCAAATTCCATACTGTTGTATACTACACGCCTGTATAACCTATATGCGCATGTTTATGGACGTGAGTAACAGCTAGATGGCTACTACTAACTCCCATAAACATTATTTGTATTTTAAAATTTATATGTATTTATCTATATATACATAGTGTTATTATATTATAATATCATATTATTTATTTAATTAATTATAAGTAAGTAAACAGATAACTCTCACTCATAAGTTCAAAAAATAACATTTAATAGAAATGTACACTAACGAGAATTAAAACTTGTCTAAAGTTATTAAATAGAATTACTAGAAACTTCAAGTTCACACAAATTTCTGTATCATAATATCTACCGAGTACCCTGAGAAGTACCGTAGTCGTTCTAACCAAAGTTGGCTGTAATACAGCATGGCAGTAACGATAACTAAAATAGCTTTTAGTAAGCTGTAGTGCCACACTGCATGCTTGCATGCAGACGAATTGGACCGGCATAACCAGGGATGTTCTGTTGCGTTTTTTGCGGTGTCTAAGTGGCCCAAGGAGTTGGGAGGAGAAAGGAAGGCAGCGCATCTGTATATCCTCTATGCGGATGTCTATGGGCGTCATGAAAATGGCTCCTACTGCTCGTTTGCCCCCCATTATCATAAAAAAAGCTATCATAGGTATATCTGTGTCGCATTACTTTATAGTCCTATACTAATGAGTCGGTACTGTATATAATAGTTGGCTTTCTCGCCTGGTTTATGCAAATATTCTAACGACCGCTAAACAGAGATGTGTTTGTCTAATCTCGGTTGCGTCTTACTTCGCTACAGTTTAAACTGTTATAACAGCTTCTAGTAGATTCTCATGCGGTATAGGAGGATGCCAAGTTTAACGTTTATCACCCTCTTTAGTGAAATATCGAACAACTCTATTTTAAAGACTTTCTAAAGTAGCTTTTAATTTTAGAGATTGAATATGTGATTTAGGTAGGTCTATATAATAATTGAGTATTAAGAAAGCAAGTGCCATGCTGTTTATAGCCAAAATAGAAGGCACTACCAGGGACACAGAAAAGTGACTTCCACGATTCGAAACGCTCCACGTTGGTTTGGCTCTTCTTTCCCTAAATTCCTAATAAAAGTGAAAAATAATGTTTACAAGACGTTTATTTCAAGCGTAATGGAGTTTTGCTCACTCGAAAGGACACGTCAACAGCTACCATTCATGTTTTGAAGATCGATTTAAGCTCAATGGATAGGCATTCAGACCCGAAAATACTTCTCATATTTACCATTTTCAAGAAAAATATTTCACACACTTTTTGTGTAGGTATATTGAAAGAAAAAAAGAAAGAAAAGTTTTTATTCAAAATAGAATTACAGGAATTACTTTTTGAACGTCAACAATTAAATCTACCACCGGTTCAACCCTAGCCCTGCCCTGAGAAGAACCGGCGAAACAAACTCAGCGGGCCTCATGTTGTGATCAGATGTAAAATTCAAAAATAAAAAAATACAAGTACATTTGCATATGATTGCATATGATTATATTGTAGGTAAAAGTGCATATTTTTGAATTGATACACAAACTCAATCACAGTGCTGTCCGTAGGGCCCCCCAATTAACAGTCACCTGTTTGTACTAGGGAGGGGCAGAGATTCATGTCGTTATATTTCCGGGAGGCGAATGAAACCTCCGGCAACAGCAGCGATTGCTTTGAAATCTAATCCCGTGTCCATCAAAACAGTACACTGTACACTGTATTTATTTTTACGCTTCTCTTTGTTCATAGTATACATCCTACTAATCCTGTTAATATTATAAATGTGAAAGTTTGTATGTTTGTTTGTTTGTTTGTTTGTTACTCCTTCACGCAAAACTGCTAAACCGATTTAAATGTAATTTGACACACACATAGAGAGTAACTTGGATTAACACATAGGATAATATGTAGATTATGTTAGATAGATAGGATTTTATCCCGAAAAAAAATTCCTATGGGATGCCATTGGATGATTTTCTATATTCCACGGGATCGAAATATACGCGGGTGAAACCGCGGGCGCAGCTAGTATACTATAAAGAGAAAATGTTTGTTCGTTTGTTTGTACTTTTTTATATTAAAGGGGGCAAACGAGTAGTCGGAGTCATTTTCTTGACTACCGACGCTAATAGACGTCCGCATAGACGCTATACAGATGCGCTGCCCTCCTCTCTCCTCCCACCACGGGTCACCGGCTATTTATACACCAATCGAAACGTATAGAATGGGCTGCAAAAGTACTTGCTCGATTTCACCTACACTAGCACCAATAGAAAACTTTGTTATTTTTTTTTTTATGATATATGAGGGCAAACGAGCAGCCAGAGCCATTTTCATAACTACCGACGCCCACAAACATCCGCATAGAGGCTATACAGATGCGCTGCCCTCCTATCAGAATATTACAAAGACTTTGTATACTATTATATTATTGACACCCAACGAAGTGGGCATTAGTTGGTTTGGTACAAACGAGCAGTAGTATCACCTAAAAGTGAGTAACAATCGCACCCATTAATATCCACATAATCAGGCAAATGCGCAATATTTATAAAATCGCTGTTACTTATAGAATGTTGGTTTGTCTTACGTATGCTGTGTCCATCGAAAAAAAAATTCGGTCAAGTGCCAGTCGGACTCGCGTATTGAAGGTATTGTACCATCGGAATATGAGCGTATAAATAAATATAATAATTATATTCTTTTTTCACCACGGTCAAAGTAATGTCTTGACAGATACACAGACAGACCGGTAATAAAGGGATCCCATAAAGTTTCCTTTTATTGTATAATAAAAGGAATCTTTATAGGACCTTAAAATTTCGACGTAAACTTAAAATTTCATCAAGACTAAGGGCCGCAGCATACACGAGACGCGGCGACCGGCGACTTTACGACAGCATGCAATCGCACCATTTAGCTACTCTCTGCGATCGGTCGCAGTAGAGTCATGCGACAGTATCGCGATCTCGCAACTGCCTTTATACTACGAAATTAATTGACATATATTAGCGACTAATTCGCCGCGTCGCCGCGTCTGGCGTCTTGAAGTGTGCGCTCTCCGTGTCTAGTCGCTGCATTCAGATTCTAAAAAGCGGCTAAGTCGCCGCTCGTCGCGTCTCTCTCGTGTGTGCTGTCACGCTAAGTTGACATCACTAATAGAACACTTCAAAATAAGAAATAGCTCCTGCATGTGGTCCAAGTCTTTAGAGATTTGTCGAGTGGAATTTAATTAACAGAATATCAGTCGTACATTCGACAATTAACCACTCTGTCACAAGACTGACTCTGTCGGTCGGCAAATTCGGTAACAGCCGGCTGGTGAATAATAGCTTGTTCGTGAAATTGGTTGATGAGAATGTACGGCTTGACTTCATCCATGTTTCAGTTGTAAAATTACTTAATCAATATTCACTGGACCTATTTCACAGATGAATCGGGGATATTTATGTTGTAGTGCTTTTCTCATGTTGTCGTTTGTTTTATATTCGCGGTTTCACTCGCGCAAATTTAGATCCCGTGCAAAATCATCTTATGGCATCCCATAGAAACATTTTTTCGGGATAAAAACTATCCTATGTGTTAATCCATGTTAATCTAAGGAAGAGGTAGTGCCACACTGTATGCTTGCATGCAGTCGAATTGGGCCGGCACGACAGGGGAGGTACCTCTCGCTTACACGAGACCGGCGTAAAGTGACAGCTGTGCTGTTGCGTTTCGTGCGGTGTGTAAGTGGCCGGTGGCCCATGGAGGTGGGAGGAGAAAGGAGGGCAGCGCATCTGTGTAGAGCCTGTCTTTTATGCCGATGTCTGTGGGCGTTGGTAGTCATGAAAGTGGCTCCGACTGCTCGTTTGGCCCCCTATACCATAAAAAAAAAAAAAAAATCTCTGTATGTGCCAAATTTCATGAAAATCGGATCAGCCGTTTTTGCCTGAAGGAGTAACAAACAAACAAATTAACAAAAAACAAAAATTTATAATAATAAGAGGATATTCAGACTTTTTGCTGCATATATTCTTATCGCCCAACTAACTGTGCCTCACGGATTAACCGGACCAACATTTAAAGATAGACCTTTGAGACGCACTCAATTTTTTTTTTTTTTAATTTTTTTTTTGATAAACGTATTTCTATATTATTCCAAGTTATACAAGCCATATATGCCCTCCCCC
>LUGF01012298.1:8673-32095 GCA_001625245.1 Calycopis cecrops
TTAGTGTGTATCTATCACTATACAGCACTTCGAACCAGCAACCAGTTTTCTCACCAAAGATTTAGGTGAGATTTTAGATCTTTAAGAAGTTAATGATACTTAAATTGTAATGGCGAACAAGAGTATTATCGAATGAATTGGTTGCACTAGACTCGGTCAACACTTCTCGGTATATTAACAAGTTTAAATACCCCCAGAGGCATGTTGTATTAAATACAACATGCCTCTGGGGGTATTTAAACTTTAAGCGGCTTCAAATTAAGCGGTTCATCTGATATTATTTAGAAAGAACACGCTAAGAACATTGTGTTTTAAAGCGATGGCCAAGACGATCTATTTATTTGAAATGTAAAAGATTTTTAATATTGATATCATAATAATATACGTAATAACTTAAGACAGAAGGTTCCTTATGTAGGGACTAAATAAATTAACCGACTTGGTATTACATGGATCTCACAACTTTTTACGATAGAAAATCTGAGATGCGAGACTTGGTTTTTTTACAGGATGTTTTCGATGGGATTTGGATTTAGCTCTTGAAGAGGCAGCGCGTATGATTAGAGGAGAGCTTTTTGCTATAATTTTATTATTCTGCCATGTTTCCGACCCCTTATATCTTTGGGAAAAATACGAAGAATACCTTTCTGAGGACTTTAAAGAACAGCTGGAAAGGCCAGGTGACGTGAATGTAGAGCACTCAAAGAAAATAATATTTAACAAATGCCTGTCGGTATTAGAGGATGCCGTATTATCATTAGGTGGCCGTCCACTTAAAGAGTATGGATTACCTCAGCCAATAACATCAATACAATTTGGAAATAGAGAGTACGTGAAGGAAACCAGTTACGATACAGTGGCCTTAGAAGACGTAGTAAGAAAAACTGAAGCATCCTTGAATGACGAGCAACAGGAAGTTTACAATAAAATTATCACAAGTGTAGATGCAAATTATGGTCGAATATTCTTCTTAGATGCTCCAGGTGGAACTGGTAAAACCTTCCTTATTAATTTACTTTTGGCGAAAGTAAGAAGTACTCACGGCATTGCACTGGCTGTGGCGTCTTCCGGTATAACTGCTACATTACTCGAAGGTGGTCGAACTGCTCATGCTACTTTTAAGTCGCCACTCAATTTAATTACTGCCGAGACTCCCATTTGCAACATCTCCAAACAAAGTAATTTTGGTGAAGTTTTAAAGAGTACAAAAATAATCGTGTAGGACGAAATAACGAAGGCTCATAAAGGTGGTATTGAAGCATTAAACAGATCACTAAGGGATATAAGGGGTAATACAAAATTAATGGGTGGCGTAACAGTTTTGCTTGCCTGGAGATTTTCGGCAGACTCTACCAGTGGTGCCAAAAGGAACCAGAGCTAATGAAGTAAAGTCGTGCATTAAGAAATCTAATCTAATTCTTAAGCTCTCTAAAAATATGAGAGCACATTTGGCGGGATTGAGTCTGCTGGTAGATTTTCAGATCTCCTTCTTAAAATCAGTAATGGTGATTTTCCATCGTGTCATGGAATGATAACCATTCCGGAAGAATTGTGCACGGTTGTTACTACGGTACAAGAATTACTGTATAAAATTTATCCAGATATTATTCATAATTATGACAAGCCTATTGAATGGTTATGTGAGCGTGCCATACTTACTCCAAAGAACGATCAAGCAGCAGCTATCAACGATATCCTGCTCATGTCGTTTGAGGTCGAAGAAAAGGTCTATACTTCGATTGATACTGTGGTTAATACAGATGACGCTACTAATTACCCTGTAGAATTTTTAAATTCATTGAAACCGCCAGGTTTGCCTTATCCTAAGCTTATTCTACGTGTGGGCACTCCAATTATGTTGTTGCGAAATTTAAAACCACCAAAACTTTGTAACGGTACGAGACGGCAAGTGAAAGCGTTACATCGCAATATTGTGGAAGCCATTATATTATCTGGGTGTGCGAAAGGGGAAACTGTATTTATACCACGAATCCCATTAATACCGAATGATACCCGGTTCGAATTTAAACGATTACAGTTTCCCTTAAAAGTCTACTTTGCCATGACAATAAACAAGTCTCAGAGGCAAACTCTTAAATGTGCGGGTATTGATATGAGAGAACATTGCTTCTCTCATGGACAGTTTTATGTTGCTTGCTCACGAGTAAATTCATCCAGTACTTTGATAGTTAAAGCGCCTAATAACAGATTAGTAAAGAATATTGTGCACAACGAAGTTTTGTATGTCCAATTTTTTGCACACGCTAAACAAAAGTAAAGCCGCAAAAACTATACCTAATCAATAGTACTTCTTAACGCGAGCGAAGCCGCGTGCAAAAGCTAGTTCAGTATAAATCGAGTAAAAATCTTATTTAATATGATTAATTAAAATATTGACTACTTCCTTTTTATTTAATTTAATTGATTTTTTTTATGATATAGGGGGCAAACGAGCAGGTTAGTGACTACCGCCGCCCATAGTACATCACATAATAAAATAAAATAAATGATTACCCAACACTCAACGTCAAATTAACTCCTGGCAGCATTCTTCTCCAACACCAATTCCCGACACCTCCTACTCGGACACCATCAACTCCCGGCTGCTTCATAAAATGCCCCACAAGATTACATGCCGGCTGCCTTTTCTTTTTACATATTTTTTTTCTTTTTATCTTATTATCTTATTACTTTATTAGGTATCTTCTTATATTCTTCTTAATTATTTTAATTATTAATAATTATTTTATTCATCATCATAATAATACAAGGTTAATACAAGCGAGAGGCATTAAATCAAACCACATATAATTTAAGTGCCTATTGTAAATCCGAGACTATAAAAAAGTTTACGAGAACTTTTTCAAACAAGTTAAATAGCAGAATAAGCAAGTAAAATCGTAAACAGCCTTTGTAATGGCCTCTCGTGACCTTTGCGTCGCACAGTGAAAAATTTGGGTCCGTATCTTCAAGGTTTTTCTTTGTGTCGTATTGAGATTTGGCACATGCTTACTGGCATATACAAAGATTTTAAAAATAATCAGCTTTTGTATTTTTTTTCAATGTAGGTATACATTTTTATTTTAGGTGAAAAAAGGAAAAGAGAAAAAAGTAATAAGAGTAGTTATATGTTTATTTTTTATAAATAAGTACTAATATGAGTAAAATTAAGAGAACTTAAACAATTACTTATCACACAAGCATAATAAAATACATAAAATTATAAAATCGTATAGCACCTATCTATACCTCACATTAATTAATCTCAGATTAGACAAATCTTATAATATTATTGGTTTTATATAACTAGGTTTTATATATTGTATGATAATGTTATATCTAATTGTTATTATCCTCGCTATTCCTAACTAAAATTACTTCCGGTGTAAAGGTAGGATCACCTTCAGATACCACCTTCAAAAGACTTAGTGCCTCTTCATCAATATCCTTCACATTTTTCACATAAGGCTTTATTAAACTTGAAATGTATGGATCTGAAGTATAAAGAAGCGTTTTAAATACGTCTTCATTTGTATATCATACGGGAATATTTTCTGGCATGGTGCAGGCGCATATTTCTGTAGTCTTTATTGCGCGACTCTTGTGCATCTTCCGACAGTTGCCCAATAAGAAGAACAGAAAAATGTTTGATCACGTTTTCTCCGTGTATAAGTAATTTGTGCACGGAGGATGGCATGTAGTACCAATCATAGTTACTGACATAAATTCGCGCAGTTTCTAATGCATAAACTCCAAATTTTTCGAGATCGATCATCATTCCAGAAGATAGAGATTGTAAAATAATATACAAGCATTTAATCAATGTTTCATCAAAATCTGTTATGTTCGCCGAGCAAGTGTAATTGTGAAAGAAACTTCGTGCTGTATTTTCGTCACTTGAGTTTCCACTTAATTGACGAGATTTGTTGATAATAATTAATCCAAGCACTTCCCTAAAACGTTTTTGAACAAATTCCTTCTTTTCTTTCTTCAATTTATTTTTTCTTGTTGTAAAAGACCAAGTCTTAAAGTCAAGATTGAAGCAAATGTGTAAAATACCATTTCCATGCTGCTAATCCAGGCATGCAATGTGGATAATCCATATTGGTAAGCACTTTCATTTTCAGGTCTAGCAGTCACTTTTAATAGGTCATTCATAAGTCGAGGAGTAGCCCCACATATTGTGCACGTAGAACCCGATGGAGTTTCTGTTAGGACCTGAGCCACCTTACCATCAATCATTGTTAGAAAAAGTTCGTGCTTCACATTTACTGCAACACCATCTTTGTTTCTTAATGACGGGCTTAAAGATTCAATTTGTCTAGTAATTTCGTCCACAACTGTCTTAGTTTTTTTCTGGAGTTTCTTTACAAAAATCAATAGAAATGGATCTACAATTGCGAACAGATGAAGGTACTGGATTTTGCCAATTTTCCTTTGAGAGGTCATCAATTAATCTAATGGGAAATAATGAAGTGACAAACAGATTGGCTGCTCGTTATTGACTTTGGCCAGATGAACCATCACATCCCCATTTACAGTAAACATTAAATTTCTGTGTTGTCCTTGGAAAACTGAATAAGTTTTTAAAATTATGGCAACTGTGTGGTCCAGTAAGTCTTGTATATTAATCACTTTAGCATAAGTATTTGTGATTTCGATTGTAGAAGATGGTGGATAGCAAGTTTGTTTTATTTCTCGTATTTTGCAATATCGCACCACCCCTGGAATAAAGCTGCAAGTGCACTTGTGCAATTTTTTTTTATTACATATAAAAATCAAGAAAAAGCTAATACATATTGTCAATTTTTTCCATAAATTTGTCTCAAAAAATTTTGGATATAAACGTAAATATGTAAAATTTTGCAACATTAAAATACACATATTTCTATCGTAAGAACGACGTTTATACATTTGCACTTAAAAAAATACAGTTTTTCCATAATAAGAATGGCATATTTATAAATACGCAAATCTTTAACGAAAATATTTAAAATATCTTCGCTATAACTATATTTGCTTCTTTGTTTTAGGGAGTTGATGAGCAAATGTCGTTGTGCAAGTTTAATTGCTTACTTCTTCTGCGAAACTTATATTGATAATCTAGTATGTAAATATTGATGCGTACATTCTATAGCCAGAGTTTGAAATCGTTTTAGACGTAATTATAATTAGTTCAAAATAATTCTACAATCATTCTTAAAAACACTGTTGATTCTATATCTAATGTAAACTTTTAATTATTTAATAAGCTCTAAAACTATTACAGACCGAAGAAAATACACATAACTTATTCAATCATAATTTAAATTTTGAAATCTTTATGTTTGTTGCGTCAACTTCAACTATTTACTTTACTTTCATTTTTATTGTTTAATGCTTGATATATGGGAAAAAAGGGTTGAGACGGTTTTACCAAAACTACTGGATTCAGTATCTCCTGAAAATAATGAATTAGTACCTAATAAGTAATAATAAGCAATTCTTAGTACAAACATCTACTTCGACATTGTCTGGAAGTAACATAAATTGTTTACATGTAGGATTTATTGCTTCAGAATGTACTGTATTTATTAATAAATCAAATTTATAAAATTGAACCGACAACAGCATCACAGCGTAGGCATAGATCGAAAAGAGATGAAAGCTAAAAACAAATCAATAAAAATAAGTTGTTAAAAAATTCAGGTACACCTTATGTTTCAAAACTCATAAAAAAGAGAGAAATGGAAGACCAGTGCTGTTTCATGACAGCAACATACTGAGTTGGAACCAATTTGTGGCACACATAAGATTATGTACATTTCTTATGCATTGGTTAATCTCTTTTTCCATCTCATGTAAAT
Source organism: Calycopis cecrops (assembly GCA_001625245.1). Lineage (NCBI taxonomy): Eukaryota > Metazoa > Arthropoda > Insecta > Lepidoptera > Lycaenidae > Calycopis > Calycopis cecrops. The sequence continues at coordinate 14,520 of LUGF01012298.1, forward strand.
TATGTGTATCGCAAATAAATAATTCTTATTCTTATTCTTATTCTAGAAATGGTAAAGTTATGGGTAACCCATGTTCTTATAAAAAACATTTTGAAAATATTAAAAACAATGCTAGAATATCCAAGTCAAATGCATTTTAGAAATTGGGAACCGTAAGTGATATTTTACTCTAAAGCATGTTAAACCAAATTCAAATCGTATTGCCATTGAAAATCATGTGACGTGTGCCTAGATTGCAAACGTTGATTTATTTATTACGAGCTAAAATAGGCATGTTTTAATAACAGTTTGCAAAAAAAGGTTTTTTTTTAATTTGAATATCAATGACAGGATCCTATTCACAGTCTTGATAAAGCAAAAACTTCAAATTGTGATAGATCTACGAGGTTATTTATCCATATATTTAATTGGTTCACCAACAATTGCATACACTTTAATAAAGTAACATAGCATCTACATAACAAATATTTAATGTGGAACAATCACTTATTAGGTAAACTGAGCTTGCACAGTTTTCACTCTCACTTAACACACACTCAGAAAAGAAAGATGAATCAAAAATAGACCACGAACTACACACAAACAATAAAGAGCAAATAAGACAAATTAAAGACGAGAAAAAAAACACTTGACGCAACAACAAAATCTGTGCCCTGTTTTGATTTAGAGGTCTTGAGCTTGCCACAGTCAGATTTTTGTACCATTATAAAAGAAAATACTCCGTTTACAACTTTACGATCTATAATATTTTGACAAAAAGTGGACGATGGTCCGTTTGCCATGCTGAAAGTGCTAAAATGAGATAGCTAGCTGTTTGTGGAGTCATTTAAAATTTCAGGCAGAGAAAAGATTAAAAAAATGTATCATTTTATTCGGATAACTAACACACAGGTCAAAAGAGATACCTACCGCTTTGTTTTTACATTATATATTCACACATCGATCAAATTCGGTCTAAAATAACTCACATGTTTTTATTACTACTCATAATGAAGGCGACTCAGTGCATTCGTGTATTGCGAAAAGCAAAAAAAACATGTTTTGTGTATTCCAGAAGAATGCGATTATTAGAAATTGTAACATACAAGGACAGAAATATTATCTTCAAGAAATGGCACAGGTAGATTTTTTGTCTTTAAAAACGAATTACAAATAAAACCAAATGGGTATAGGACATTTCAGGAGCAAAAATATGTTTGACTAAAATTAAATAGATTGCTGTAGATCCATCGATACCTGGGCGGCTCCTGATAAAATATGAATTTTATGATAAGACAAGAATAGTTATTTCGATTTTGATGTAGTAGATAGAGCTGGTAGACGTCAGAAATCGCCAAGTTTTGGAGATATAGGGTGGCAATCTGATTTAACTCAATTATGTGATGACACCACTGTCAATATCTGCAAATCTGTACAAACACCTTATAAGTTTATGTAAGGATAACCATATATCACCGCACAATCAAACTTTTAATAATAATTTACGGCTGCAATCAGGTAAACGGGGATAATATTGAAGAAGAGTCAGCTTAATTATTATTGTACAGTATTTGCTCAATCTGGATTGTCTATACCATTTTTTCCAAAGTGGGCGATAACGCCCCGTTGTGGCCGCTGGTAGCCTAGAGAGGGGCGGTATTTGGTCTAAAAATCGACAATGTTATAACATAGGCTTTTAAAGTGAAAAAAAAATGGAAAGCGCTACAAAGTATCTAATTTACAAACTGGCCGTTAGACAAAATAAGATTGGGAACCTCTGGTCTTTACTGTACCCACTAAAAAGGTTAACTGTCGAATTATTTATTTCATACCTGTATAAATATTTTTTATTTTAAAGAATATGTATTAAACGCAAATTTACAGTAATTATGTTAATACACAATCAGAAAACCAATTGTATTGTACATTGATCAAAATATGTTTGATTTTGCAGTTTAAACAAAAAAGGTTGATGTGTTTTGATTTATGAAAGGTGTTTTTTTATGAAATTTGAACTGTTAATAGAATTTACTCATCGTTTACAAATTTTTCACTTTAAACTTAATTATTGTGGTGTGTCTAGCACTACGTTAGCGTAGGAATATAAATTAATGTTTATATTATAGAAACTACTTGAATGAAAGAATAGAACCTTCGCGATAGATAAGTTTTTAATATGAATATATTTTAGATTCAAACGAATGAAGAATTCGAATAGTGTCTGGTTTGACAACTAGGATTTTTATTTGTGAGATGATTCTTCTAGAAGACTTCGGGGCAAGAACCCTGAGGCTGTAGGAAATACCATATGAACGTTCCTATGTAAACTAAGAAGTTAATAAACTATATTCATTCACCAAGCGTATTATTCAAGTAATAAGTTAATAAGTATTTCAGCCAGATTGGCAAAGATTCGAATTAAGTAATAAAGTAATCACATAGCTGGAATAGGCAATCGTAGGTTACTATTATAGGTGGACCTGCACTAAGACGCCCCCATAAAGATATCGAGTGCAGGATCATCACATTATTTATACATTTTCGCTTACCATTACTCTTAACTGCAACCAATTTATATTCAAACTTATCTTTTAAAAAACTGGATATTTGATAATACGCAATTTTTTTTATACTTTTTTACTTAAGTAACGCTGTAATGTCAGATACAACAAAAGTAAGATAATGTTACACAAGGAAAAAGTAAGTAACGCTTCTTATACAAATGAATTTCTCATGGAAAAAACGTGTAAACCATAGATACAAATTGGAATCACGTCCAATTCCTATGGCGTAAACGGGATATCTGCAATTACATTAAATTGCGAGAACTTTATAATACATCAATAATGCAATATTTAGAGTTACTCAATCTAGTATTTTTATGGTTTCCAAAAATAAGTATGCAACACTCTTTTTTGGTGTTTTTTATCCCACAGTGAGTAAGTCATGAATACAAATATGTGGCCACCTCGATGCTGCATTAAGACATAATTTGCAGCAAACTTTATATTTTTAAAACTATTATTTAATTTTTAGGACAGTTTTTATGCTCTCCTGAAAAGTTGTCATTTTTCACTTGCGGCTTTTTTCCAGGAGTGGTGCGATATGTGGGAAACATTGTACACTCTCTTTTGTTGGTTAAACTTCTTAGGTACATATATTGTGCTTTATTACTTTTTATTTAGTTAGATCCAAATCAATAAAAGCACTCAATGCTTCTGTATCAGATACAATCATCATTTGGTTTGACTCTTTCCACATTGTCGAGAAAACTTTTACTTTTCGCTCTCTGAATTTCTTAGCTCTTCAATAAGATGAGCCTCTGCATACTCACCTAAGGCCAGTCCTTGCGAAAACGCGTTACAAATGTGCTCAAACCCATATTCTTCTAGTAAAAGAGTGTTTTTCCCTTTCTTTGTTGATTCCATAAGCAATGCACGGTCTTCCTCGTTCACCAGAAATTGATGACAGTGAATGTGCTTCAGACTCCAGAAACTGTACTGTATATCCTGACTCCAGCCAGCTTGTATTATTTCGAATAAATTCGTCATTTTTCCATGATGCTTGAGCTCAGCGCTTATTGAAAGAAGGCAGAATATGTCTTTGAATGTCACCAATTAAAAAACACAAGTTGTTTTCAGAAACATTTAATGTTTGCTGTAGAACTATGGACAACGATTCTATGATTCTACTACGCTCGATATAGGGAATGATGAAATCGCCTTTAATACAGTTAAAAGTTGACATTTTATTGGAAATAACCAATTTAAATAAGTTTCACTTAATATGAAATACACGCTGAAGTTGCAATTTGAAGATATTTGCTTCCCCTTATATACTGATTTTTTAGATATGAAATAAGTACTAATATCAATGTTATGCATGTTTACTCACGCATGACGAGTGCAAAATAGATGATAAACTATTGCCATCAAAATATTGTGGTTAATATTGTTATCGTAAACTATGTCAGCAGTAACCGCAAAAGATACCGAATTATCTACTCCGACCTCTATCACACTTTTTCGCATAACTTCCAGGGCTAATATTAATAATATTTATTTTATTTATGCAGTTTTAGTACAAAAAATGTCTGATTAGGATTATTTGGTTATAAGAGTATAAAATGCAATAAATATTTCATTGAAATTGTGATATTTTTAAAAACCATTTATGATATGATATGATAGAACTAGAGGTTCTACCATTTTCCACAGTGCGACAACGCACTACACAACAGCTGAGCGGGGCGGACGGCTGTCGGTAACACACGTTGGAAAGTATGATAAATGATCATAATAAACAATAATAATTCATTGTTACAGTTACCTATTAAATCTTCATAATAATATGTTTGAAGTGTCCGCCATTTCCGTTGATACACAAATTATAAAGTATTATAATATTATTATTTAAACGTACAATATGTAAAGTCCGTGTTTGACGTTATACATTTTAACTTATTGAACCCCAAAATTGTCCTATTTTTAAGTTCGTCTATGTTATCGACGTCTGTCGAGTACACTTCGAGATCTGGGGACCGTGGTGACCATCGTACTGGTCCATACCGACCATACCACTACTGTCGAAACATTTCGGTAAGTCGCTCTCTGGACGACGTCACTGAATGTGGAGGAGCTCCGTCCAATTGGTACCATAAATGTCGAAGATCGGCTAAGGGTAGTCCTTCGATATATTCAGCAATGGGACCGGATAATATGTATAAGAATTTCTCTGCGTTTAGACTGCCGTCAATAAAACAAGGCCGATAATTTGGCCCCTGTGTGTACCAGCCCACACATTAACAGAGAAGCGGTACTGATGTGCCGACTCCCGAATCATGTGTGGATTTTCAACACTCCAGAATCGGAGATTTTGACGGTTCCAAATACCATTGCGCGTAAAAGTACTTTCGTCGGTCCACATAATATTTAATAAAAAATTCGGGACTTCGCGTGCTGCTCGCACGCAGTAAGAATCTGGCGCAGTGAGGCTTCCGCCTGATGCGACACTAATACCTGGTTTTCCCGTGCCCTTTGTACTGCCAATACAAAATTACTAGGGCACGTGCGGCTCGATCCATACTTTTCGCGGTATGTTCGGAGAGCTAGCGCTGCGTTTCCATGGGATTCCCCGTAAATTAAAATCATATCAGTGTATTCTGACGCTGAGTATGTAGCACGTGGCATGATTATTGTTTTACGTACTTACAAAATATTTAAACATTATACACAACACTAACCTAAAAACTCACTTACGTGTCTAAATGTCTAAATCGAATACTAAATACCTACTAATTAAAACACTGTGATGCCTACACTCGGTATGATGTCTCTGGGGGGCGTACGTCGAGTGCAGCGTCACTTATATTCTTCTCTATTATTTTACTATTATTCCCAATTTCTTTTCTATGTCGATCTGGCTTACACAACACTTTTCGATATTACTTCCTAATGGTAAACTATGCCAATCTGGCTTAAATGGGATTCTATAAGGGAAACACGTAAGTGTGAAACACGTTATTGCAATAGATTACAATACAAACATGACTACTGATACTAGTATATCATATTGTTCGCACCTTCCCAGTGCGAAACCCAAATCTTAATCTCTCTGAAAAAATCCTACGTCTGTCAAAGGCAGAGATTCGAAATTCTCTTTTTAGAAGAATTTGAATATTTATCTTTTTATTAAAAACTATACTCTTTCAAAGTTTTTATTTGGCTTCTGCCAAATAGTTCCTATACCTACGTTACAACACTTAGTTATTTTGTTTGTCCTGTCACATAAAAAAACACTATCACAATTAAGTTGGTGTCTTATTACAATTAATTACTAACAACAATAAACAATAAATAACGATATTAGGAAAATAAAATACGCGGGAGCTAAATAAATTTCGGCTACGCGCGACGTGCAGTCCAAACGGAAAGTGGATTCGTAATAATTAGTAATTACGTATCTTATATATGTATATATCAGTATCTCTGTTAGCAGAGAGAACTGTGATTTCACTTTCTTTTGAGAAAATTTCACGACCTAGTCTACACATCCATATCTGCGTGCGAAGCGACAACATCGCATTATTTATAACATTTCGGGGTCTATGACATTAAGCACTTGATCGCTATTTGATACAATACACATAGTGTGCAAATTGAGAAAAAACTTTAAAAAATTCCTGTGGCTACACGATAGCTCCGATTGATCTGATTTTTGTGGTGTGACCCGGAAATGAAACACTAAATGTTTGGTTTAATTTAATGTCGCTCGCTTGTATCAACTCTGTATATATTTTTTCTTATATTATATTATCTTTTTATAATATTTTATTATATATTATTAATCTTCAAATTTTCATTTTTTTTGCGTATTATTGTTACGTTTGCAAACTCATGCTCAGTGCTAAGGAAGCACTGGCAGGGTCGCCATGTGATGTAGGGCGCGGTAGACGTATTAGATTGAGACGACAGGTTCGTTTTCGTTTGAAGGATCTTTATCTCTGTCCAATGTATCTGTTACAACAATGTAAGATGGAGATGCACACAGAAAAGAACATTTTGAAGTCTATATCAATAACAGAACCTATATATAATAATATTAATTAATAAAATAACTTTTATTAAAGTCGATAGTCATTACTCTCACATCCAAACAGTGAGCAACTATGGTAGCGGCAATAACTACGATTGATTGCCACTGTTGTAGTATCTGTACGACGACAATATTTTAGTTTCCATTAATTCCACATTCATAATTCCTAGACAAAATGAAATTGACTAATCATAATGCAGCATTACGCGTTGCATGTCTTTAGCCAACCACAGCATAGCAACAGTCTTGAACTCGCCAAGCGTATGCTACTGGCGACATCAGTAACGCCGGGGCGTGTGAACTGCCAGGTTATTACAACGTTGCGTTGTGTGTTTATTACTTAAAATGTCGATCGTCGTCGTCGTAATGAGTCGAATACTAAACGTGGACTACTTAGCAATGGTGCAGTTGCACGCTATTGCCTATTACATGTTGCAACAAGCCCAGCGTTTTGTAATGCCAGCCTTAGCACTCAGATGCTCAATGGCAACTCGGAAGTTAAGAGACTGCAAGTTCCCTCAACGGGAGTGTAGTGATTAGTGAACAGTTTAATGATCGGTCGATTGGTCGAAGAGGGCATGTGGCAGTTGGCTGGGCCTCTCGCAAACCCGAACTTAAAGTTCCTGGAGTTTTTCTTGTGTATATACATTTTATAAAGTAAAAAGTGATAGAGATATATTGAAAAATTTTAAAATAAAAGCTTAAAACATGTATTGAACGGAGAACAAGTGAACAAAAAGTTTATTCTTAATCCGTAAGTAAGTTAATTATTTCGTAGGTAGCTCCGATGAGCTGCGCTTATGAAAAGAATAGTCATGTTTAATAGTTTAAAGTACCTACAAAGGAAAAACAGGGACTATCTAGTATTTACGTACGTAGCGCGCCGTCTGTGCGGAAGTTACCCACACCGTACAGTTGCTATGTATCAGCTGACTTACCCCCACTGTCGAGAATCTTTCATACAAGTTTAGCGAATATTACTATTACCAACTCGAAGGAATGAAAATGGAATATTAAAATTGAAACTTTTTATAGGTGACGTTACAATTGATTTACTCATTTTTATTGGTGCTATAAGTTACTACGAATGCATATGCTTCGGCTCAAAAACCATCATAATTTCATGTATATGTAGGTAAATATAGAAATTATTATTAAACAATCAATGTTTTTGTTGGTGGTTAATGGCCTAGCTTGAATACATACCGGTTTAAAATAGTTTTCACTTTGCACGTTTTGTGTGTTTTTTTATGTAAAAATTTTAATATTTTTAAGACTTTGGGCTCGTATCTCCTCAATGCTAATGATTTATTAAAAAATTCTTTTGAAGAAATTTAGAAAATTATTATATTCTTTATTTAAAGTTAGTTTAGGCTAGTAGGCAGGCAGGCAGGTAGTTAGGCAAATTAAATTTATTATAATACTAGTTCTTTGCTCCGAACTGAAACATCCTTAAGTTCGATTTTCCTTTGAGTTACAGGATCCAAAAAACTACTCTTTGAAATTTCTTCGAAATGAAAGTAAGAGGTAGCGCTACACTGCATGCTTGCATGCAGTCGAATTGGGCCGGCACGACCGGGGAGGTACCTCTCGCTTACACGAGACCGGCGTAAAGTGACAGCTGTGCTGTCGCGTATCGTGCGGTGTGTAAGTAGCCGGTGGCCCATGGAGGTGGGATTAGAAAGGAGGGCAGCGCATCGGTATAGCCTCTATGCGGATGTTTGTGGGCGTCGGTAGTCATGAAAATGGCTCCGACTGCTCGTTTGCCCTCCTATACCTACCATAATAAAAAAAAAACCATTACATTGTTATTTTTTACAGTATAAGAGGGCGAACGAGCAGTCGATGTCTACCGCACAAGACTTTACAAGAGTAGATAATTAAGTAAATTTACTTACTTTATTTAAAGTTATCATTACATTGTTATTTTTTTATAGTTTATAAGGGAAAAAGAGGAGTCGGTGCCAATTTCATTACCGCTGACGCCCATAGACATCCGCACAACACATTTGTAGTTGCTCTCTCCGCCCATCTCCACGAACCATTCTTCCTCTTCCTCCGTACTTACACACCGCGAGAGACGCGATAGCACTATTATCATGTTACGACGCTTTCGTGTGAGCGAGAGGTACACCGTTGCACTAAATATTAGAAAATAAAAAAGAAAAAACAAATAAACAAACAGGTACTCCTGATTTTTGTAAACTTAATTTCAGTAGGTACACACAAAAAAATTTACTTATCAAAACCACACAAAAAAAATAAAAATATCAACCTTAGGCGTCAAGGAAAGAGTAGGTATTTATGTCGCCGATGGGGCTTAGACAGCTTACTATTCTTATTATACTGTTACTATATTCGTTACATATAGGTCGGAGAATTAACTCACACCTATTTTTCATCTCGACATTTCCACGAGATCGAAATTTACGCAGGTGAAACCGCGGAACGCTGCAAGTATATAATTTAATAATCTTATTATACCTAAATGTGAAAGTTTGTTTGTTTGTTTGTTTGTTACTTCTTCACGTAAAAACTGCTGAACTGATTTTCATAAAATTTGGCACACACATAGAGAGTAACTTGAATAACCACATAGGATAATTTTTATCCCGAAAAAATGTTTCTATGGGATGCCATCGAATGATTTTCTATTCCCCACGGGATCGAAATTTAGGCAGGCGAAACCGCGGGGCGCAGCTAGTAATATATATTATGATCGTCGTACATTTGTCACTACGCAATAGAAAGGAGGCCTACATCCAGCAGTGGATGTGTTCTGGCTGTTGTTGATAATACTGAACAAAACAAATTGTCGTTACAGCAAAGCAGCCTCTGCCCTTTGACAAGTGGGCGCCCGGTGAACCAAACTGTGAGAAGAACCAGTCCTGCGGTGGCATGCGCCGGCCGGGGGAGCTGAGTAGTGTTTCTTGCGACTCTCTTAGACCTTTTGTTTGCGAAAAAACCAAGAACGGTCTAATCGAAAACTTTGAAAATGCAATATGGAGACAGGAGGACATCGAGTCCCCGGATTAAAGCCCGAGATGGCGAGTCTTTTGCCGGTGCCCAGCATTGGATCAAAACAAGCTGATGATGATGATAGTATAATTAAGATAGTAAACTAGCAGTCAGAGCTATTTTCATTGTTTGTATTTTTAGTCACCTAGGAAGCACATAAATAATTATTAATGGCTTCATATTATTTTTAATACTTACTCACTGTAATAAACGAGAGTTTATGACAATAAAAATAGGCCACCTAGTAACATAAGCATTTATTATTGTTTTCTTTCATAATTATATAAGTTATTTCATTAAAAATTAATGTTATGTTGCAGTTTTTACAAAGATTTTGTAATATTTTTTTATAGATGTGGCAGTTAATCGCTTGCTATTAAAAATAATATAAAGCCATTTTTAATTATTTACATATTTCTTGAGTGACTAAATACAAATAGCCTGACAAAAATGTCAGAGGTAGTGCCACTCAGCATGCCGGCGAATTGCTCTAATACGAACTATTAAAATTTGTATAGGGAACAAGCTTCTAGACTACCACGCTAGCTACCGGCTGAAATGTGAACAGAATGCTAGCAAATTTTTGTTTGTACGTATGATATGACATAATATGTCAACATGTCATGTCATTATCTTTTCCTTAGTGTTTTGCTAGCACTTTATACCTAAAATGATCACTAGGGCGCGTTACATTCGGCGAAAGTGCTGCCTCTATGTTTCATGCACGGTCCCTATATGTGCCGGACAATAAAGTAGCTCTGACAAGACCTTTGTTTTTACAAAAACTATAACATAACATTATTTTTATTGATATAACTTATGTATGTATGAAACAAAACAATAAATAAATGCTTAAGTCACTTATTATTTGTAACAAATTAATCACTCATCATTCTACCAAAAATGGCGCGAAACGGAAATAGCAATGCTAAAATGATTAGGAACGGAATACCATGTGTCAGTCACATTGACCTCACTTTCTGTACTTCATGGATGTTAACCATTGTTAATAGTTGAAGAGTGGACGATGGACCGGTCACCCTTTTAAAGGATTATGTCATCTTATTTGAAGTAGCACTAAATAGGCGAAACGACAGACGGGCACAAAAGCCGACCACTCGACTTTTCAACACAAAGAAGGCAGACTGGTTTCTTCAATAATCTTTTCTTTAGTATCATTTCCCTATTGGGTCATTTATCGGATTTATGTAACATTATTGTTATTAGTATTCATTTATGGACTTATTCTATTTTAACTTTTAAAGCATTTAGTGAATCAAATGTAATTAAACGTTTCTATGTATCCTACGTGTACGGCACACGTAGGATACATAGAAACGTTCTACATATATGCATAATATTAAATAATGCAGGGCTTATATTTTAAATTTAAACAATTGTCATTTTATGTAAGTAAAATTTCTCTTTACTAGTGTGAATATAAAAATGTAACTGTATGCAAAGTGTATGAAAGATACCAACAAGATTCTATATACAGGGTTAGTTTTTGGTCACCGGCCATATTTAAAAATAAGGAAATAAACATCATTTCAAGGGTGTGTTTTAATTGTATCGTCTTATTTATAATATTTTGTTACATAAACATCGATTTGAAACGGTCCTTAATTATACCTACACACATTAGCACCCGAAGAGTGTGTTGACCTCAACAGCTGATTGTGTGTTCGCGGCCGCCGCGCGCCGCGCCGCGGCTGTGATCAATTACGTTATCCACACGGAATTTATTTTCGTACGGGACAAAAATATTTTTTATATTATTTTTCTTATTTGTTTTATTTCGTAAATCGAATGTATTATCGATTCTGAACCAAATCTGAAAATTTGGCCGGTGACCAAAAACTAACCCTGTATAAGTATTATAGAATTAAGAGGAAGAAAAAAAAATGTTAATAGAACAAATACATCACTGATATTAATTACCATTAACAGTACAAAAAAACTAGCATTAATTGTTAAAAATTAGTTTTAAGGTTGCTGCAACGACGAAAGCAGCAGGTGCGTAGACCCCTTATTGTAAAAAGAAAAGAAAACCGTAAAATTTGTAGGATCCATGTAAATACCAAGTCGGTTTAAGTTATTTAGTCCCTATTTAAGGAACCTTATGTCTTAAGTTTGAAAAATCTTTTACATATTAAATAAATAGATCGACTTGGCCATCGCGTGATTTCTTAGTTATCATACCACACTGCACTACAGACCAGCAACCTGGTTTCTCACGAGTCTTTCCGAATGGACGTGGAATAATTTAGGTGGGACTTTAGATATTTAAGAAGTTAATGATCCTTAAATTGTAATGGCGAACTCTTAGTACTTATTAGCGAATGAATTGGTTGCACTAGATCCCGTCACCAGTTCTCGGTATATTAACAAGTTTAAATAGCCCCAGAGCCATGTGGACTTCATGTCATCCTTTGGAAAAATATACATTCGTTTTGGAGACGAGAGCTTCAATGGCGTGGAGCGCAATGGACCTCACTGTTGGGTTATTTATATGCAGAATGTAGAAGAGATGGATAGGTAATAAAAATAAGATGGAGTTTTGTTTGAACGTGTTTACTTAAAAACATTTTCTACGAAGAGTAATGTGACATTTTCCATATTCGATACAATTAAAACAAATATATGCCCAGTATGTTAATAACAAACTTCATGTTTAATACACTCCCTTATTTTGCATACACTTCGGGCTTACTTACAACCAACATGTCAAATAAACAACATGTCACACTAAAACATTTTACAACACCAAGACCATTAACACAAGCCAGCTTTTGTCAATACATCCGCTAACATTCGTTCTGTAGGTACGTATTTCAAATTAATTCTATTATATTCTCTTAGCACACTACGTATAAAATGAGATACGAAAGTGATAGACTGGTTCACTAGAACAGCAAATAGCACCTTGATTATCCGCATATAAGGTTACAGAAGCTAAATCGTTTACCCTATCTCAAAAAGAAAACTGTAAATAAACAGCTTCCTTAGTACAGAAGCTTAAGGCGCTATGAGTCCTACCAAACGTCGGTGTAGAGGGGGTGAAGCAGACGCAATCCAAGCGCGGTGCGAGACGGCGTGTGCCCCGCACCGCGGCCCGTGGGCTGCCAAGCGCGCACTAAGAGGTAACGCGCGTGTAATTTAATAAGTACTAAATACAGAGCTCGAAAAGGCGCCAGGAGTCCCGGGTACGAATCCCGCCTAGGTCATGGATGTTTAGCTTTATATTATATAATTTTTTATAATAAAAATAAGTATAGGTATAAATAATAAGTAATAATAAATACTAATAATAAGTATAATAAACTTCTATAATAAAAATCTTAAATATATAAAATGTACAAATTTTATAAACTTATGATATAAAATTATTATTATTACTCATTAGGTCTATAATGTCACATTATTATTATATTCCGTCTCTTTGTTCCGCTCGCCGCTTAGAAAATAATAACCAATTACATACTTTTTTTATATAGAATAATATAATAATAATAATCGTTTGCACCCGCAAACAAGAAAATAGAGGCTTTTGATGACTACCGACGCCTATGGACATTCGCATGATTGTTACGGAGATGCGTGGCCCTTCTATCATCCTAAATGGGCCACCGGATACTCTACTACTACTAGCTCCAACTGCTGTTTGTTTATAAAAAAAATCCATGCGTAAACATACACATGTAAAGTTTTTTCCGATAGTTCATCTGTTGACGGATTGCTCGCCAACCGTTTCCTTTTAATTAAAAGACACAACAATAAAATTTTAATAATTGTTACAAATATACTAAAATTAACAAAAGTAATAATTACTGAAACATTTTTACAACAAGAAATACTTCAAAAAGTAGAAAAATTATTACAAAAACATTTCAAAAAATAAAAATTAACAAGAAGCGTTTATCAAGTAGAGGGGGGGGTTTGAACCGGGCGCATTTTAAAATCAGTGCAAAAGCACAATAACCTTCTAACCGCATGAGACCGTTAGGCCAATGGAGATATAAATACGTAAGTCAAAATTACGGATGTATTGATAATAATAATAGATAGACTATTAACGAAAAACGATGTATAAAAGTCAATCCTTACTTTATAATTTCCGTCATGTGTTTTTTGTTTCGTGGAATAAGTTCCCTTTATTGCCCCTCATATATTTTTCTTATTGGCCATATTTGTACACTGATTGTTTGTTCATACAATTTATTGTTCATAAATTATCGAAAAATAAATCGACTTATAGCTAGAACTTAGAAAAAACTAATTGCTTATTTAGATTACTTATGACTATAACGAAATCAAACATTTACACCAATAACAAAACGTATCATAAAGTAAAATTATTATAATCTATCACTAACAAACAAATAAGTATCAATAATTTCTAAGCGATGAGCGTAAAAAGAAACGTAAGTCCATCTAGCAATGCGCCTCAGCGGATACTGTCGCTCCGCGTAGAAATGACAGAGAAGCGAAGACGAAGAGCCGTCAAGATGGCGCGATGTTTCGTTCAAATTTTTCAAGCCATATAACATTAAAAAATGAATCCTTACAAATGTCTTATTTTTATTGATAAATAAAAACAACAGTTCCCTGTATTAAATACATAACTGTTAATAATTCTATAGTATTTTGCCTATTAATAATAATGTCAAAGTGCTGTAATTTCGATTTTAATGGTTACATTATCATATTTTTGTATCGAGAATAATAACTTTTTTTATATAAAAACATCGACTTGGCCATCGCATGATTCGATTGTTTAGTAGTCCATTCGGAAAGACTTGGGTGAGAAACCAAGTTGCTGGCCCGTAGTTCTGTGTGGTGTGATACATACTAAACAATCAAATCATGTGATGGCCAAGTCGATGTTTTTATTTAAAATGTAAAAGATTTTTAAAATTGAAATAATAATAATTTAAGACAGAAGGTTTCTTATGTAGGGACTAAATAAATTAACCGACTTGGTTGTTTTACAGGATGTTTTTGTATATATAAATTTATAAAACTTATTAAATATATTCCGTTGTCTAGTACCCGTAACACAAGTCCTTACGGTACTTGGCACAGGGCTAGGCTAACGTGGTGTGTAAAGTCTACAGACATTTATTATATACTTGGCTACGGCCCGTAAATGAAGAAAGTATCCAGCGTTCAGCTGAGCAAAGAAAACATACCTACATATTAATAACATAACTTTATTTGCAAAAAACACACCGAGCCATGTAACTTACAAATTAGGTAAGGGATATTTTGATACTAATATTAAAAAAATAAAAATAATAATAAATAGGCAAGGTTATTTTGGTCACTGTGTGTTTCACAAAAGTGTGGTACCTAAACTAAAGTCAGGCCCTAAATAAGATCTGCACTGGTTTTCAGGACCACCTTAAGTTTTATCAGATAGTTTAGAGCTTTAAGGCTGCGCCAAATTAGCTAGGTTCCTCGTAAACATCGATATAAGGTAGTCATCCGATGCATGGTATTTAAAACCTGTTATAAAAAAACAGTTAAAATTTTCAATGAAATGGAATAATGAAACAAATAAAAAGGGAGTCAGTTATGTAGCAGCTTAGTCTGACAATTTAATTCCTATACATAATAATTAAATCTGAGATACGTACTATTTATGTATAATGTTACTTAAAAATTTTAAACTTGCCCACGGAAGTACTAATCATAACACCGAATAGAAGAATAATCATTTTTGCTCTTCCACGATATTTGATCTAAGTTTCTAGCATGTTTTTCAACTAGACATCTAGAATATAATTGAAATTCAAATGCGTCATGCAGTTTCTTAGATATTATTACGTATAATATGTATACGTATATATTATATATATCTGGACATCGGGACAGGTTTCGTCTCCCGCTGTAGTTCCTCCAGGCGCATCATCAGATATGTCATGTGGGCGTGCATGGGTAATCGAGCAGAATAACAACAAATACACTTTAAGCTCTTTTTATTAACAATTACAATGTTACAGTACTGATGGCAAACTAACAATCAGAGTAAACCAACGGTCCCGTTTGGAAGGATAATTGATTAAAAGGATAATAACTGCTTGATAATTCGTAATAGAATGAGCTGCTCCTTGTTCATTTTAAAAACGAAGACTCTCCCTTCCAAACGATTCCGCTCACGTGACATCATGACGTCAGGGCGTTCACAGTTTTAAAATAATAAATTGAGTGTCTAGTATCATTTAGTTGTTGTAATGGACTACATTAAATAAATAAATTGAGTGTCTTATTATCGTATGAATCAATTAAGTGTCTTATTATAATCTTTTAAGTTTCGTAATCACCGACACGGCCAACCTGACGTACCACACGTCCTCGTGTGTGGATGTACCTGGCAACAAAACAAAATACATCAGTAGACATCATTTGATCAGCTCGGCCTACCTGATCATATATCAACTTACTTTCACATGATTTCACATTAATAGGAAACTAGAACTTTTCATTATAATCAAATTAAATTAAATTGTTACAATATTGATGCACCAAATAATGACATGAGACCTTAACCTGCGCTTATCGCTGGCAAGCCTTAGTCTGAATAGGTCAGTATCAGTCAATCAAGTCAAAATAAATAATGCTATCCGGACCTTACACATATAGTCTTATATTAAATAAAGTCATGCTATCCGGAATTCCACAGATAGTCTTACAGCAGTATCAGTTTGTCTCAAAATAAATAATGCTATCTGGACCTTACACAGATAGTCTTACATTAAATAAAGTCATGCTATCTGGACTTCCACAGATAGTCTTACATTAAATAAAGTCAGTAAAATTGACATTACCGGTCCTTCGCACCGGCAAGACTCAGTCATACATGTTGCATCAATTTATTGATCAGTACGACTGGATGGGCCTTCACCCGCATCCTCAACGTCTTTTTTTTTCTTTTTTTTTTGATCTCACAGGGGAATGCATTTACGCACGATACCGGGGAGCCTGGGTGGCTCCCGGGCCTGTGTCGGGCTCGGCGATTGGTACGCCCCTACCGACTAAACCACCTGCGGGTGCCCTCAGCTGCTTTTGTTGGGGGGATCCCGGATCTGCAGGCTACAGGATCCCTCCAGCGACAGGCTGGTCTTGGCGAGAGACCAGACTTAACCTCACCGGGGACTGTCCGGCATCCTACTGAACAGTCCCGACATCCTCAACGTCTAACTCTAAGCTCTACTATCTAATTCATTAGGATTATCTAATTCGATCATGTGCTTACTTGTAAGTACGTCTAGAGATATAATATGTAGCAGTCAGATGGTCACACCTCTATAACCTTAACTGGTCCCTTACATTTAGGGTTAAGCTTAGTTTGGTTACGAATAGGAAACTTATCCAATCTCGCCATAGTTTTGTCAAAGAACTGTAACTTAACTTTATTCAAGAGGATTCTCCTTTGGCCTTTGACACGTATCTGGCTGCCGACGCGCGGAGAAGACGTGTAGCAGAATTGCAGAACGCTCAGGTATCTCGGCAACGCTCAGCGACTACTCGTCACGTCAGTTGATCAGCAACATCAGCTAGTCATTTTGTGTAACATTTTAAATTGCTAGTATTAACTCTTTTGTTACATTTCTATCAAATGTAATTACATAGGGGGCTGTGTGATTTTACAATCAATAATGTTGTTCTAGCCGATTTCGGCTACGGCGGCCGTTTATATAGACGTACCATCTGCTCATAATATAATATATATAATATGCATAAGAGTGAGCGCAAACACAAGTGCATTCCCCATTCCACCACTCTCACATTCCGAAGTAACGTCAGTCCGATACGACCGGAACGAAATTAGGCGCAAAACCGACGGTTTAATGTGCTCTCAGAGGCATAGGGTTTAATACAGGCAACTACCTTTAGTAAGAGGTAGTGCCACGCTGTATGCTTGCATGCAGCCGAATTGGGCCGGCACGACCGGGGAGGTACCTCTCGCTTACACGAGACCG
>LUGF01012298.1:34550-49611 GCA_001625245.1 Calycopis cecrops
AAAATATGTTATTTTTGTCTCACATTCCCCTCTCATTTCATGTGCTGGACTGATAACTGCATATAAGTTAAATTTCAAATTAATAAATGTTATAGCGCAACGTAATAAAATCTAAGAAACTGTTTGACGCATTTGTAATTTAATTATATTCTAGACGTCTAATTGAAAAACATGCTAGAAACTTCGATTAAATATCGTGGAAGGGTAAAAATGATTAATCTTCTATTCGTTGTTATGATTAGTACTTCCGTGGGTAAGTTTAAAAATTTTAAGTAACATAATATTACATAAATAGTTAGTATTTCGGAATTTATTATTATGTTTAGGAATTAAATTGTCGGACCAAGCTGCTACATAACTAACTACTTTTTTATTTGTTTCTTTTTTCCATGACTTTGAAAATTTAAACTATTTTTTATAAAAGGTTTTAGATACCAAGCATCGGATGACTACCTTATATAGATGTTTAGGAGGAACCTAGCGAATTTGGCGCAGCCTTAAAGCTCTAAGCTATCTTATGAAACTTAAGGTGGTCCTGAAAACCAGTGTCAAGTCTTACTTAGGCCCTGACTTTAGTTTAGATCCCACACTTTTGTGAAACACACTGTGATCAAAATAACCTTGCCAATTTGTTATTATTTTTATTTTTTTAATATTAGTATCGAAATATCCCTTACCTAATTTGTATGTTACGTGGCTCGGTGTGTTTTTTGCAAATAAAGTTATATTATTATTATGTAGGTATGTTTTCTTTGCTCAGCTTAACACTGGTTTGGTCTTCTTATCAAGGCGGTGTCTTCCATGAAGAGGTTTTTTTCTCCATTCGGCTAGTTTAGTCTGATTCTCTATGAAGTGTTCATTAATCTGTATTGATTTATCTTTCAAGTTTAGAGGTGTTAATTTACTATCGTTTCGGGCGATTGTTTTACGAAGTGGGGAGTGTTTTATGAAAAAAATATTTTCTTAAAGTCGTGATTTGTTTGTTATGTAGATTTATGATGTCAATTATACCCCTCCAACCTTCTTTCCTTGGTAGCGTTAGTCTTTGTACACAGGATCTCGGGTAGTGCTTGCGATGTTTGTTCAATGAAATGTTTATTTTACGTTGTAGTGTTTTGAGATCTGATTTATTCCAATTTATTATACCAAAAGAATACGTGAGGATGGGTATTGCAAATGTATTTATCGCTTTAACTGTGTTGCAAACATATAGCTGTGATTTATGTATGATGTTTAGTCTATTTTGAAATTCTTGTTTTGGTTTTTGTTTAGTCTCTTTGTGAAGAATTTGATGTGATTGGCTATACCCTAAATATGTATAAGTCTCGTCTTCGTCAAGTGGTTTAATAAGAACGCCACTTTCTAAAGAATAACTGTGTTGATAAGTGAATCAAATTGTTTCGCCGGTTCTTCTCAGGACAGGGCCAGGGTTGAACCGGTGGTAGATTTAATTGTTAACGTTCAAAAAGTAATTCTTGTAATTCTATTTTTAATAAAAACTTTTCTTTCTTTCTTTAATCCTTTTTTAATAGATTTTTTCTTACATTTCTCAATTCCAAATTCCATTTAAATATCCGTTGTAAATTGATCTGCTAAGTTAATAAGATTATATAAACTTTGTTCGTTATCGGCGTAGAGTTTTATGTCATCCATGTAAAGTAAGTGGCTAAGTGTATATTTTGTCTGTAAATTGTTTTCTTGAAAATGTAAGTCATATCCTAATTGTGTTGAGTTTAGTAAATTAGAGAGTGGATTTAATGCCAGGCAAAACCATAGAGGACTTAAAGCGTCGCCCTGAAAAAGGCATCTCCATATTTTAATTAGATCTGTTACTATAGTTGAAGTAATAGTGGTAATTTTAAGTAGTGTCGTTCATAATGGCATGGTAGTTTTCAGTAAGTTAATTAATTAAATTTGGATTTATTTTGTACATTTCTAAAGTCTCTATTAGCCAAGAGTGGGGGACTGATCGTATGCTTTTTGATAATCAATATACATGGAAAATAAGTCGGCCTTAGTTTTTTTAACAAGTTTTAAAGTTACAGAATCTATAATTAATTGTTCTTTGCAGCCCTGGCTCAACTTACGACACCCCTTTTGTATTTCAGCCAAGATGCTGTTATCTTCAGCATGTTCATAAATTAATTCAGAAATATAGGATGTCATTATTTTGTAAAAGTTACGCAAACATGTTATGGGTCGATATTTAGCCGGATTGGTAATGTCATTTTAGTCTTTGCTATCATAAATGTAATTTCGGATGTGATATATTGTGGTATAGTGTTAAGGTTATTAATGAACATGTTTAAAAAATGTATGAATATTTGTAAATTTCTTGTACCTATAGTTATGTATATAGTCTGATCCTGGTGCCTTCCAGTTGTGTAAATTATTTATTACATTTTAAACACATCTATTGGAATGTGTTCAACAATCATTTCCGATGTAGTTGTATTTCTGATTATTTCCGTTCCAATCAGCTTCACAGTTGTAGTTTACCAGTTGTTCCCATATTCCAGCCCAAACGTTACGCAGTTCAGCTGCTTCTGTTGGTTCACTCACCTTGTGTATGTTGTCATTGCTTATTTCGATGTTTCTTGAAGTTTGTTTTAGTTTTCTGTAAAATTGTTTTTCATTGGTATTAAATTAGATATTTTGTTCCTTTCTTCTTGTACATGTTTTGTATTTATTAAGTCGTCCTGATATGAGAGCCAGTTTTTGTTTGAATGTGTCTATTACATGTGATATTTGAGTATTTGGTTTTTCGTGTTTAGAATGAATATTAAACTGTTGCATTCATTATAGTAGGTATTTACATTGTTTTCAAGTTTTTTACTACCTAGTATTGGCTCTAATGTCATTCTTGCTCCGTTAGTTTCGGCAGCTGTCATTGCTGTACAATATATTGTTGTTTGTGATTGATTGAAGTCAGTGTATATAGTAATGCTAGTATTCAGAATCTTGTTATTAATATACTGGACTATATTCACAAACTTTTTAGATTACTTTTGTTTCGGTGTATACATTCGTCGGGTTGGGTCGGTGTCTTTGTAATGTTGTAGTGCTTCCAAGAATAAATTATCTATATATGTATCTCTTACTGGTTGATTAACATTGAAATCAGATGATTCTGCTATATTTGAATTTAAACTTTGTGAGAATGGTGTTTTCTAATAAGAATTAAAATGTTGATTATTGTTTGAGTTTTCAATAAATATGGAGTGTGTGTTTTCGTTTGAGAAATTTGTGCTTAAGGATAATTCGTTGGTTAATACTTGTTTAATTTCGTCTCATCTTCTGTCATTTATGTATTTATTGTTAATAATTGCTCTTTTTTGGTCTGCAATGCGTGGTTCACTTAGATTTGTAAGATTAGGGAACCTTTTTATAAATTTTTTGTGCAAAGGTTTTCGGTATGATGTCCTATTGGTTTTTATTTGAGTTATTCGGTAATAAGTTTCTATAATAAATTCATTGTTCTCGTTGGTCCATTTCAAGTGTGTTCGTGTTTGTGGGTATTGTGGCACAGGTATAATAGCTGATGTACAAGAAGGGTTATTAGACACTATTTAGTTCATTCTTTACTTCATCTTATATTTGGTCTATTATAGGTTGTGGTTATAGTTTATTTCGGATTATAGCCCGTATTTGGTTACCTACTCGTTGCCGGCTTACTGGAATATTTGGAAATTATTCTATGAATTTTAAATTAAGAGGTTCTACATATCCTTTTGTGTCAGTGCCTAGTATTGTAAAAAATAGGTAAGTGCGTAGTATGAACTTGCTCACTTCAACTGTCTATCGTCTGCGCGGATGAGAAGCCCTCGACGTGGGTGCAACATCTATGTCGAGGTTGACATTCTGCACAACATCGCCGCGGGTGATAGAAGATGATGAAGAAGATGTTCGTTGCGTCATGTATGACGGACGAAATGAGGGTAAAGATGAAAATAATGAAACTTGATCGTCTTCTGATGTGCTAGATATTTCATCGCCCCTAGCATACGATCATAGATAATACCTTGTGTGCCTTATGGCTCTGGTTGTATGCGGTTGCATTAGTAGGGCGTATTTCATATCTGAAGCAGTGTTTTAATAAACAGGCGTATGCGCAATGATGTCCCCCCAGAATACCAGGTACTGCCCGGGTCGTCTAATCCAAGGCGGAATTCTCCGTCAGACATAGCTTCGGTACCCGCCTGGGGTACTTCTCTATTTTTCAGGCGTATATCATATGTCTATTATTATTATAACTATCATTATCATTATCATCATCATAATCATCATCATCATCATCATCATCATCGTAATCATCATCATCACCATCTTTTATTTCACAATTTATTTATATAGATAACAAACTTATTTACTGAACTAAGATGGACAAGGCAAGTACAAAGGTACAACTTATTCCATAGAGGACCTTCTTCCTGCAGACCTGATAAATAGAAACGTTTCTAATGTCAAGGCCATAATTGGGTATACATAAAAAAATCTTAAATCTTATTCTATATGTTATAAAATTTTGTCTTTTGTGTTGCCATCAAATAAATGTTTTGTATTTCTTTTTCAATTTGGACAAGAAGATTAAATCACTTCTACTACGTATTAGTGGCACTGAATAAAGAATTTTCTACTCCTATTACTATAATATATTTATTCCCCTCCCTACCGGACTCTGTCAGAGACAGACGTGTCTAAAGAGCGCAGTATTTTTATATTAAAGTTATTTTAAAGTTTATTAAAATTAATTCGCATAAAATATTCGGAGAACATAGGTTCGCAAGAGGTCTTCTAACTCCCTAGCCGGTGTCTCGGACGTGCAGACTCAAGTGCGCTAGTGTTGTTCCTCTCGCACACATCAAGTCTTCACTACTATCTACAAGCATTCCGTGTGTGAGTAGCTTTATTATTTAACGATGTCACTAAAACGCACTGCACCAAAGAACTCGTCATCAACGGCAAAACCACAGACGAGTAAAAATATCGGTGTTTTGCTAAATGACCAGCCTCTGCTACAAAGTCGGTCGAATCACACGGACACGAAACAGATAATGAAAACGGATGCATAAGCAAAAGTAAAAGGGATGATGAACTTATTAAAGAATTCATGGAAGAAATTTGGAGCTTACTCACGGTCTCGAGCGCACAAAATCAAGCAAAATTTTCGTCCCTTGAAGTAAAAATTAATGACATAGTATCTCAGAACAATGAAATCAAGGAATCTTTGACATTCTTTTCAAAACAGTACGATGATATGAAAATTAAGGTTGAAAACTGATCGCTTTTATATAAACCAATTGGAAGATAGATTAGACCATATTGAAAGAAACCTTATGTCTACAAAGCTAGAGTTAAGAAATTAACCCAGAGGTAAAAATGAAAACGATTCCTGTACGATACCGTCATGAAAACTACAAAAGTTCTAGATATCCCTTTACATACACAAGAAATTAAGGACTTTTATCGTACAAAACCTAAAGCAGTTAAATTGGAAACCATTATTGTAGATTTGGTAAGCCCTTCTAAAAAGGAGGATATCATTAAGGTTATGCGTTTGTTTATTAAAAAGAATTCACATTTCAAACAATACTGGACATATTATTTCTAATAAGGTCCAACCAAACCTATATTTCTAGCAGAAAATCTTACACCTAAAATTCAAAAACTTTTTTACAAAGCTCGTATTTTTGCAAAGAATAACTCGTTTAAGTTTTGTTGGACATCATTTGGTAAAATATATATACGTAAAGATGACGGAAAAGAACATTATCAAATTAGTTCAGAGGCTGATCTCAATAAGTTGGCCCATTCGCAATGATTATAATAATTTTATTACTAATCTCAATTATTATTATTTCATATTTTATTTATACTTTAAATTACTAAGTATTAATCTTTTAAAATATTATTTTAATATCAGATTGTATGAAATGATATTTATGGATTTAATCACGTCTATATAGGTTGTAATTATTATTGTTTTATTGAATATGTTTTCGAAGTTACGGAGGATTCTTAAGAGATTTAATTATCCTGGATCTTTAGAATTGGGAATTATAATTTTGTGTGACCTATTGTTGATTCGATTGTTTCTGTCCTTTAAGTATGGGTACAAATCTACATAGTTTGACAACTGACATTGATACCACAACGGTTGCTACGGCTCATAAAACTCAGGATATTAATTTCTGCAACAAATTAGTAGATAGCAACAACAAAACCTTAAAAATAATCATGCAAAACATTCGAAGTGTGTATAAAAACTTAGATATTATAATACCTGCTCCAGAATTACTATCACTAACCTAACTAATACTGGTGGTGGCCCATGGAGGTGGGAAGAGAAAGGAGGGCAGCGCATCTGTATAGCCCCTATATGGTTGTTTGTGGGCGTCGGTAGTCATGAAAATGGCTCCAGCTGCTCGTTTGCTCTCCAAAATATCCTATCCTATCATAAAAAAAAAATCTATCTCATCTGAGTTACAAGATGGAAAAAACTTGGATATATTTATTAATATGTTTATTCTTCTTATTTAATCTTATTACGTGAATACATTTTGATTATATAAAAATAGCCCTAGCTAAAAGACATTCTTCTGTGTCATTGCATATTTTTCTATGTCTAAAACATCTCTCATTTTTTTCATCAAGAAGATTCTATTCGTCCATAATTTAAATTCAATTATTTTCTTTATAAAATCATTCCAACCATGAAGTTTTCATTCAACCTACTACATTACCCCCTTCCCTAAAAAAATTTTTGATAACCCTAGCCAAAATTATACAAACTAAAAATCGAAGCTAACCTACCTACTAGAAGGAGCTTAAATGACGACAAATATACAAAACTTTCTCTTAATGAAACAGCTTCACTTTGATATTCAAGACAATAATTCCAATGAACATCTTTAAATCTTCTAATTGAATCATAAAAATCAATCGCAAAATTCAAATTGGAAATTTTTATCATTGACCAAGCTTAAACTGCTCTCGGCAAAACTCCCACACAAAAGCCGCGAGGATTTGCTTACTCAAACAATTAAAAAAAAAAATTAATCTACCTCTCTGAATAAACAAAATATTTACAAGTTATACATTATATCAAATAATTTTACCTACCTATCCAGATAAAAGAAATAATCTCCTAAGAAAATCTACGCTGACTTACATCTTGTCCAGAAATATTAGTTATAAAATGGAATTAAATTTACAATTGAAATTGAACACAATTACAATCGATCAACCGATTCAATTTAAGCTAAACAAAAAGTCAAAATTGTACAACCATAATTACATCAGTTGAACAACGATAACCATTGGCCAAAGTCAATTCTGAGAAAAATTTCTCATTTTTTTTTTAAAAATCCAGTTTTGACTATGACATCCATATTTAATTGATGGCAATGCTGACCTGTTATGAATCAGTTATTATATCACCGTCAGAGACACTCATTCCTATACTAATAAGCTGAAGCATCATTCACTTCACTCTGTGACCTAATTAACTTCGAAAATCAAGCTTTTTTTTTTTAGGTTGAACTATGCTTGGGCTGAAAGCCAGTGCAGCTTCATCGATATGAGTGGCGAGCACCCTGGGGCTAGCTCAAGCCACTGTATTTGTGGTCGATGGGGGGCAGACCCCCCCTTCTTTCCCAGCTACTGGGAGAAGGCAAACCGGACTATTGCGATTAATAGGTTATACTATTATTATCTTGGCCGAGGACAGCGGGTGTCCTCCTCTCCCCACCTCTAACGGAGGGGAGCAGCTCACGCGCGGCAGCTAAAAAGTGGCCGACACGGGTCATGAGCTAGAAGAGCTCTATGAGCTATCATGACTGGGAGGCCTGGACCCCCCCTCCACCACTGGCGGGTGGTACGACTCGCGCGCGGTTGTCGTGGTTAACCTAACTGGTTCGGCGGTTTGATTTAAACTCTGTAAAAGGGCACTGTCATTATTCCCTGAGACTGAACTAACATCGTCGTTCTGGCTATTCGGAACCGAACGTGTGTGCAGTTGTCTGTCAGGGTGTAGTTGTGGTCTGAACTGCGTCCGCGTCCGGATCCCCCGGACGGGGTGTAGTGTACCTACAACGCGGCTGTGTGTCTGTCTCTGTTTGCGTGTCGTTATAATACGTGTAACAGCTGTAGTGATAACGTCGTCTTCGTCAGCCAGAACATGTCTGGGACGTCGACCGACGTTGGCCACGCAGTCGGGGTTGTATACCGCTGCTTTTGTGACTAGGGGGTTAGGGTGAGAAGAGGCCCTATCGAAGTGAGATTTAGTGAGCACTTTGAAGTGCCCACTAACAGAGGGGAGCTCGAGATCTTTATGAAGATAGAGATTGCGGATATACCACGGGGCACCCGTGGTCATACGGAGGAACCTATTTTGCACTACTTGCAAAGGGTATAACGTCCTAGGGCTGACGTGTGCGAACACAGGACAGCAATAGGAGAAAATCGGTCTTATGCATGTTAAGTATGTACGCTTATTTCTAAGCGACATTTTACTTCTAGCGTTTATGAGGTGGTACTACTTGTGTAACACATAGAGGGATTTTTTGCGCACGCGTTGAACGTGCGTCTTAAAAGAAAAACGACTACCTAGGGTGACCCCCAGGTACTTGACGGAGCGTACTCTGGGGATGGTTTGACCGTATATAGAAACGGGAGGCATGATACGAGAAGGTCTCGTTTGGACATTACGCCAACGACCTGAGAAAAGGATGGACTGGGACTTGTCAGAATTGACCTCGATCCGCCAGCGGGCGAACCACCCCCCTAGGGAGGTGATCGCCTGCTGGAGGTACTTGGTCGCTAGAGGGACCGTGCGGGCACGACTATAAAGGGCGGTATCATCCGCAAACATCGCCAACTCTACCTTGGGATAGCGCGGGATATCACTCGTATAGAGATTGTAGAGAGTAAAATCAAGCTATGCTGACAAAACGTACAGCGCACACGGATTCTATATTCCTATTGTGTGTTTTATATCCTTTTTCCCCTCGTTCAATCAGAGCCCGAATCCGTCAGTATCCCAATCCAACCTCCATGCTCACTTACTAACAAGTATCTAACGTCGGTAGTCAGTCGTCATGTCATCGAAGTATATTTCCCTAGCTACCAAAAAAATTGATTTCACTTTATACACGAACGCCAACACAAACAATTATCTTCTTCCAGGCCTCTCACTGACACCCAACTCACATCAGTCTTAGCTCATGCATGCCAACGCACACCCAGCAGCATTAAGTCATCCTCGGCACATGAAACAGAGAATATATCTGTAGATCTACTCTTACACCCAAATTATTACTACATTACATCTAACCAGTGACTAACCTATAACTGACTACTATAAACTTATCTGATGATCTTTAAAAAGCGAGTCAAAGAGCATTTACTCACCTCAGTATAATATTATTTTTTTTTACTTTTTAACTTGTCTATTATTTCTAGTAGTCTCTTAATAGTACCTGTTTATATATATTTATTTGTGTATTTATTATACATTTAGTTTATATATTAGTTTATTAAGTATGTATAGATAAATAGTTATGTATGTATATACATATTTATTTTTTGCATAGCACCATATGTGAATTTTAAACATATGTATTGTGTCATTAGTTAAAAATATTAGTTTAGATATAATATTAAGTACACCCGATACTGCCTTATAAGTTGCCAGTTCTCCTGTAATAGGTCAGCTGGCAGAGATTCCTATTTGGAATAAGCTGTACCTTTGTATTCAAAGTATTGTATGTCTTTTTTTACATATAAGTGTTTTAAGTGTACTAGAATATATAAATAAATAAATAAATAAATAAACCTACATGAAACTAACTATTTACCATTACATGACTATATTATTACTATCATATTATTACTACCGCTATATGATAATGAAAACGATGACTATCCATCCATCTATCTACTTCTCATGAAAAATTTCTTCATTCTATTTAGGTACATGAATTATATCCCTAACCCTACTACCTAGCTTCCTAACTGAACAATTTACGTCTAACTATCCTAAATGGACCTTTATACATACGAGACAGTTTGACGTTAATCCCCGTCAATCTCCTCGGAACATATATCATCACTAAATCTCCCGGTTCGAATCTAACATTTTTCGACTTCCTATCATATAGTCTCTTAACTCTTTTGCTTATCTTGAGCTCTTTGAATATTTTGCACTGAACTAATCACATCATTTCTATAAACCAGTGCTCTTTCATCCAAGTCATCCGATATATGACTAATATTCAAATTGACTAATAAATCCGACTGACAATTCGATTCGCTGCCAAACATTAAATAATACGGCGAAAATCTTGTTGACGTTTGTATCCCGGTATTATATGCATGCACCGCTAATGGTAAATATGAACACCAATCTATCTGACTGTTAGATACATACATAGCCAATGTCTGTTGTAACGTCCTATTAAATCTTTCCACTAAGCCTGATGTTTGGGGATGAAAAGCTGTTGAACAACATGACTTAGCTCCAAAACTAATAATTGTATCTCGTACTAAACCAGATATAAAAACCGATCCTCTATCTGAAATAACTTCCTTGACTCCCCCTAGTTTGCAAAATACTTCTTGGATCAAGAAATCCCTAATTTCCTCCGCTCGCACCCTAGGCACAGCCTTACAAATTGCATATTTAAAAACATATTCTAGACAAACAACGATGTACCGATTTCCCCTATTAGATTTCTTCAACGGTCCTAAAATATCTATTCCTACCTTCTCTAGTAATCCTGTCACTCTAACCGGTTGCAGTTCATTTCTTCCAACCCTTTTTTTTCGTTCTTGGCACCGTATACAACTTTTTACATAACTTTCGATCAACCTTTCCGCATTTTCCATGAAATATCGTGCCCTAAATTTTCCTATTGTTTTGGTCATACCCTCGTGACCACAAGTCCACGCTTGGTCGTGTAATTCTTCCATAACCTTGTTGAATAAACTCCTAAGCAAAACCAATAAAAAATTTGTTCGACCTCCCTTAACAACCTTCCGGTACAGAATACCCCCTTGGATACAGAAACACTTATATGTATCCTGTCCACTGTTCCTGACCGCTTGTATCCACCTATTACAGAATGCATCTTCCGTCTGTGTATTCCGTTTCGATTCTATAAAGTTCCATCCCGTCTTTGACACATTCGTCCTTTTCCTGACCTAAATGCAACGGATTTCTACTCAAAAAGTCAGCTATTACATTCATTTTTCCCGAGCAATGAACTATATCAAACTCCCACTCTTGCAAACTCAACGACCACCGTGCTAACCTACCATTGGCATCCCTCTTCTCAAATAACCAGCACAAAGCCTTATGATCGGTTACTACATGAAATCTTATACCCCACAAATAATGTTTAAAGTAATTTAAAGCCCAGACTATACCTAAACATTCACGCTCCGTAGTTGAATACCTTGATTCTGCCTCTGATAGTTTTCGCGAAGCATATGCCACTGGTAACATGACGTCCCCTTGTCCTTGAGTCAAACTTGCTCCCAAAGCTACATTAGATGCATCTACATATAATCGAGTAACTACTGAAGGGTTACTACAAAAATGTGCCAGTATTGGTAAACTACACATTTTCCTTTTTAACGTGTTGAATGCTATATCTTCCCGTTCCGACCAAATAAATCTAACATTCTTTTTCATCAACGCGGTGAGAGCTGCTACTTCAAACGCGAAATTATCTATAAATTTCCTATAATATGAAAATAACCCTAACACTGATCATAACTCATTGACATATTTTGGTGGATTAAATTGACCAATACTGTCTACTTTCTTAGGGTCTGGCAATATCCCCTTGCCCGATATTTTGTGTGTCCTAAAACCGTAATTTCTCTACATCCGAAATGACATTTACTAGGCTTCAGTGTAAGGTTCGCCTTTTTTAGTCTTTTTAGTACTTCTTCAAGGGCATAAAAAGTTTTACCATATACTACGATATTATCTACGTACACTACAGCGTTTTTATACTTTAACTTTTAACTCAGCTAATACTAAGTCCATAGCGCGCTGAAAAATCGATTGACTAATTTTTAAACCAAATGGTAACACATTATATTTGTACAATCCCGTTGGAGTGACGAACACTGTTTTATGCCGCTGTTCTTCCGGAATCACTAATTGTCAGTAACCAGAATTTAACCTTCAAAATCTGCGAAATATTCCGCCCCCGACATGTAGTTCAACAAATTATCAATCTTTGGAATAGGATAAGAATCGCTTACTACCTTTTTATTGAGCTTACGATAGTCAATACAGAACCGCCATTGATTTTCATCCTTCCTAACTAAGACCACTGAAGAAGAAAAAGCACTATTCGACTCCCTAATCACACCATTCGCCAGCATCTCCTGGATCTGATTCTCCATAATCTCGTGCTGTTTGATGGACATACTTATACATACGGAATGGCAAAGACCTAACCGGTATATCATAATTTATTTTGATATCAATTTTCACTAAATCACACCTACCTAACTGATTATTCTCAAACGCGAACCTATCCCTATATCTGTCTAACAATCTATTTAATATTCTCCCTTCGTCGTACGTTAAATTTTCCTCTACCTGATACGAATTTCCTATAATGGCTTCAGTTTGATATAAATATTTTGATTTTTGATTTGATATGTTGTCAAAATATATATACTCTTTTTTTGACAATGTTTTAATGTGATTGATACTGTCAACTAATTTATTCTTCTCAGCTTTGACAATGGTCGTAATTTGATTTTGACTTTGCCCTTCAAATTGAATCGTATTTATAACAATTTTATTTGACAATGTAATTACATTTTTCCCGAAATCTAAAATCGCATTATACTTGAAAAGTATATCCTGACCAAGTATGATAGGCATATTCAAATCTTCAATGACATAAAATAACATTTCATATGCTACATTATTTATACAAAACTGTATATTAGTTTGCCCATTTATCTTTAAAAATTCCCATTTATGGCCCTGGCAGCGAATTCTTCAGCCCTTTCCACTAACATATCTAGCTTTCAACACAATTCCTTCGATATGCAAGACATCGATGCACCAGAATCTAATAAGGCATTTAAATTCCTATTACACGTATTTATAATTATTATCGGTACTACATCACGTACCGTAATCTGTTCTTCTTGATGTGAAGACAGTGGGGCGCTCGAGATGGGTCGCGCGTCGGGTGTGCGCCTCACTCCCGACGCCCCAACTTGTTTGGTTATACCCCCCCGCTCGATCGCTATTCTGGCCCCCTCGGCCACCAACTGCTGGTCCACTCGACGACTGCTGTCACCTCATCCCCGGTCTCAGTAATACTCATAACTAGTACTACGTCAGTAAATTAACAGAAACGTTTACAAGTAAATCGTGAAATTTTAAAAATTAGTCGTTTAATTTGAACATTTTTTGTGATTTATTAACCCTGTGAACATGTCGAGGAAGTGTAATAATGATCCCAACTCTTTTTGTTATGTCTGCGGAGAACTTACATTCAAAAAACAACGACGAAATTTTACGAATTTTGTGTTGGAGTGTTATCACCAATGTTTTGGTTTCTCTGTCGCCCATCAAGACAAATCCTGGGCCCCTCATGTCTGTTGCATAACGTGTGTGAAGAATTTAACTGATTGGAGGAAAGGAGCAAGACCTATGCCGTTTACTGTACCCATGATTTGGACTGAACAGAGAGATCACGTTTCGGATTGCTATTTTTGTCTCACTGACATAAAAGGTATAAATTATAAGAAAAAAAACACAGTTATTTACCCTAACTTATCGTCAGCTACAAGACCAGTCTCCCATTGTAAAAAAATGGCAGAACTAATACCAGTTGCAAATAAGCCTGTCGAGAACGACAATTCACAACCGTCCACTTCAGGTCAATGTGTTGACGAGGACGATGACTTTGAGGTTGAAGAAATTGTAAACGAGCCACATTTGATAACTCAAGGAGACCTAAATGACTTAGTTCGGGATTTCAATTTGTCAAAAAAGCAGTCAGAACTATTAGGATCTCGTTCAAAGAATGGAATTTGCTACATCATAATACAAAAGTTAGCTATTTTCGAAACCGTGATCAACACTTCAGAACGTTTTTTTCTCAGGATGGAGATTTGGTGTTTTGCAAACCTACCTGAAAAGGTTTCCATGGTGGAATAATGATAAAATAACCACGTAGCTGTTAAATTCGCCCGCCTTCGGAAATGTGCTATATAATAATTCTTCGGGATTCGGCGCCTCCATCAATATGTAATACCTGCTCCGAAATTACTATCACTAACCTAACAAATACTATCTCATCTGAGTTACAAGATGGAAAAAACTTGAATATATATATATTAATATGTTTATTCTTCTTATTTTATCTTATTACGTGAATACATTTTGATTATATAAAAATAGCCCTAGCTAAAAGACATTCTTCGAATTGCGACCATTCTGTGTCAATGCATATTTTTCTCTGTCTAAAACATCTCTCATTTTTTTCATCAAGAAGATTCAATTCGTTCATAATTTAAATTCAATTATTTTCTTTATAAAATCATTCCAACCATGAAGTTTTCATTCAACCTACTACAATATGTATCTTGCAAACATATCTCTACTCTTTTGAACCTGATGTGATTCTTTTAACAGAGTGCTGGCTGAATAAAAATAAAGAAATTCCTCACGTTGAAGGCTATGAGTCATATTTCTCCAGAAAATGCTTTAACCAAAATGACGGCTGTATAATTTACACTAAGCCTGAGCTGCGTTGCGCTCTTGAAGAGCTTGAAGATCCAATTGGAGCCAATTTTCTAGTCCTAAATATGCAACCAGATATCAGCATTGTAGTAACTTATAGATCACCTTCTATTTATAATATATTAGATAATTTTCTTAATTCGTCGAAAGAATAAATAAATAAATAAATAAAAAACACTTTATTTTGTACCAAATAACATTAAAAAAAACATACAATTTGGTAGATAAAGGTACAAAAAGGCGGTCTTACCGCTTCCAGCGGTCTCTTCCAGA
>LUGF01012298.1:62477-73577 GCA_001625245.1 Calycopis cecrops
TACATAGAACTGAATTATTTTTTTTTCATCCAATCTGTATATGAGGGAAGTCTATGAATAGGTTTTCAAAAAGGACATTTACGTTACTAATAAGTTTTTTCGTCGTAATTTTCGTCAAAATCAATTGCTTGAAAGATAGACGCTTCCAAAGTGAAAAAATGAGTGTCCTCCCTCTTCACTTTTAAAATAGGAGACTGAGAAATCTAAAAATTAAATATGCTGTAGATTTCATTGAAAACTTTCAACTAAAATTGGTTTGAGTGAGATAGCATTATTAGTTTTTGAGAAATAATACATTTAAATAAACGAAAATACAACTTTGTCATTCGTTCATACGCTAAGAAGAACCAAGTTATTTTATTTTTTGGTAAGAAATGTAGCAGAGACACCTGTACCTTTGGTTGGTACGGAACCCTCGGTGTACGAGTCCATCTCGCACTTGGCCAGTTTTACCTCAATAGCTCAATATTAGATTATTTTCTGTCAAAGAGAATTCTTTCAAAGTGAAAACTTCTTTGGCGGCGTTTGGAAAAAAGGAAATACTATGATTTATTCAACATCAACATGCGTCACCAACATGTAACATGCTATTAAATACTGCGCACCTGCATAACGCCACTAAAGTGTCCACTTCAAAAATATATTTTATAAAACTGGTATAGGTACTACCTAGAAGATGTGATGTTGTCATCCAGATCGATATGGATACTTAAGTTTTTTAGCTGCTCAAATAAACTCACATCTACATGGGACAACATAAATTCAGGGTTCTGGTATCATTTTGATGATACCACAACCATTATACTGTGTTGTTACCATTTTTAGTACAGCAGGTTACAATGTTGTGCATTTTCCGGTTCACTATTTTTTTTTTGTTTTTTTTTGTTGTGTACAGGATATAGTTATTAATTATTATCTATATGTAATGTTATTTTTCCTATTTTTATGGTTATTTATAATTTTTTTTTTCAGTCTGCCATTTTTGTACCATTAGGAATGAAAAATCCTATTTTTTGTGCAATTTATATTTAAAAAATGTGTATTGTGTATAGTAATGTATGTATTTTTCACCTAATAGTGTAATTAGCATAAATAAAAAAAATATTATTCTTATTTTAGAATACAAATACTTCAAAAACGAAGACCACTGCTACAAGTTTCATTCTATAGCGCGTACCTGGCCGGAAGCTTTCAAGACATGTGCTTCTGAAGGTGGATATTTATCAGTCCAGGCGAATGCGGTAGAAGCTGCTTATGTTATAGGCCTGTTCAATAATTCCCAACAGAATTGCTCAGCCGGGTTAAGCAACGAAATTTTTTTGGGATTTCGGGACTTAGGCAAAAATGGACAGTGGGAGACTATCTTTGGTAAGCTATTTTGCTTGTAATTTTCATCATACTATCTATTCTTTGATTATATACACGTCTAGATACGTCATCATTCACCTGAAAGCGCCGTAAAAAATATTTACTATGTATAGTACATATGCTCTTCGCTTAAGTCAATGTCGTCTAGAACGTAATGCGATTATAAGCTCTTAATAAAAAAAGAAATATGCCTGTTTGTTCTGTTCAAATGTGTCACAACCATGCAGGAAAATCTAATAACAAAAAGAAGATCACATTCCACCGGTAAGTTTTAAAATTTACAAAGAAAATACGAATATTAATTAATATAATTAATAAAGGAGAATGTCCATTAATGTATGGAGCGCTGTCCAGAATTGCATCAAAATGAAACTTGTTCTGAACGATGTTTATTTAATCAGTTACAGCCATCAATAATTATTTTTCAGATCAGCACCTGGGTTTAAAAGTTATTTAACGAAATGTAAGAAAACCTCAAAATCGACGTAGCGTTGACAAGTTAAGAAAAATTGTTTGATAAACGGTTTTAACTCATAGTAGATACTTATAAAAAAATTCTAATAGCACATTCCATTTAAAGTTAAATGTTACTACATTTAACTTTAAATATTAAAAATCCAAAACAGCCAAAGTATATTGCGAAAATGTAGTTTATAAAGGTAAAAGATATAATATATATATACAAATGAATGGCAACATAAATAGACACAGTGGGATATAAAATACAAATATCTCCGAGAGATTGTTTTGTTTGATCTACTTACATAATTAGGTAGACACAAATAAAATGTTTCATCATAATAGAATACGACTTGGGAGGTACCTCTCGCTTACACGAGACCGGCTTAGTGACAGCTGTGCTGTCTCGTTTCGTATGGTGTGAAAGTAACCGGTGGCCCATGGAGGTTGGTGGAAAAAGGAGGGCAATGCATCTGTATATTTGTCATATCTACATACAATGAAACGAAATGAATTCTTATTTCATACATTCAAAAATGAATTAAAACATATTTAATGGTTGTGTAATATATAATATGTAATATATAATATAGATATGTTTTATCATAAGTACATAGACGCACAAATGATAAGGTAGTATGTACCTAGGTGGTGTATGGCAACATCTCTCGAATGTTCGCTCCCTTAAGATAGATAGGTAGGTATTTTCCATGTATGCTAATCTCGCACATTCCATAGCGTTCTGTTATGTTATGTTCGACTAATATGTGTTACTAAAGATCATTTAATGAATATTATTATATAATATCATATACTACAATCGGAAATAAGGTAACATTTTTCTCGCTATTGTCGGTTGAACAAAGTATGTCTTTAAAGTTTGAATTTATTTATTGTTTTGTTAGTATCTATGCTTTATCTTCAGGATATAAAAAACAATAGTCAGTGATAAAAGCACAAATGTACGTTACTAACAAAAATTATTCAAAAACCAAAAATAAACAAATCTACATGACAAAATATGTAAGAAAGAAAGAAAGAAGAAAATATTTATTTGGTATGTACGTAGCGTATTACGCTACTCTAGATAAGGATTGGATCTAGATTCAAAAAGAGAGAAGAAAGAAAAAGAATAGTATATTATGTACCTAGTGAATAAAGGACGGATTTAAAAGCGAGGGCCGTAGATGAGTCACGAGCAAGTGAAGGATTCGAACGATTGAATCACGAGCGCAGCGAGTGATTTAAGATGATTGAATCACGAGTGCAGCGAGTGATTCAACTGTTAGAATCCTGAGCGACGCGAGTGATTCATGGTCCTCGATATAAATTCATACTTTATTCAGGAGTTGCATACTATACTTTATACCATGACTACGAGAAAAAGACATAATTTAAGCGAAAATAGAAATTTAATCAAAAAAGAAATGTTACATTAATTGAAATGGACATTCAAATTAGAGCAATGACTGAAATTAAGCGTAATTTTCTTATTATTATCAATAGGGTCAACTTGTGAAACAATATTTATTAATCTAATGCCAAACTCCTTGTCGCAAATATCGACCAATCAAATCTCGAGAATTTATTTGCACCAAAGAGTTTGAATTTCGAATCTTAGCGCAAGGAGTTTGTGTAAGCATTGAAATGGAGATCGGATATATTTTTGTGTTCCAAATTCAAACACCAAAACACTTTTTATTCACTGTTTTGCGTGAATAAAATAAGCTTTTCATCACATCTATTCGAAAAGAGGCAGTTTGATCCTCGTAAACAGGGCGCAAAATAGCTCTTTGATCCCTATGGACGGAAAGTGATTAGAATTTGGAACGTGGATAAAATCGTGTATCAAAGCCCCAATGACCAGATAAGAAATTAATTACTA
Organism: Calycopis cecrops; assembly: GCA_001625245.1. Lineage (NCBI taxonomy): Eukaryota > Metazoa > Arthropoda > Insecta > Lepidoptera > Lycaenidae > Calycopis > Calycopis cecrops. The sequence goes on from LUGF01012298.1 coordinate 66,190, forward strand.
TCCGGCCACACGGGTGTCATGGAGTCATGACGTCAAGGTGACCTTGATGTCATGAGGCCATGACAGCCGTATAGTCACACCATTTCGAACATTGTATGAACAAATCGCTGGCTTTATGGCAAAATAATATGTCTTCGTTGGCGAAATTAAAATAAACACGGAAAATGATTTTTTTTATGGTATAGGGGGGGGCAAACGAGCAGTCGGAGCCATTGTCATGACTACCGACGCCCATAGACATCTGCATAGAAGACAGCCTCTACACAAATGCGCTGCCCTCATTTCTCCTCCAACCCTCCATGGGCCACCGGCTACTTACACACCGCACGAAACGCGACGGCACAGCTGTCACTTTACGCCAGTCTCGTGTAAGCGAAAGGTACCTCCTCGGTCGTGCCAGCCCAATTCGGCTGCATGCAAGCATGCAGTGTGGCACTACCTTTTACTAAAATGATTAGTTGCAGTACTCTTTTTCTCATAGAGGGCGATGAAAACTAGAGTGTTCACCTCGGGAGCAACACAATTTTTGAAGCTCGAGTACTTTGAATCCCTCGCTGTGCTCAGGATTCTACCTTAAAATCCCTCGCTACGCTCGGGATTCTACTCTAGACTCCTTCGCTCTGCTCTGGATTCAAAAAACACTCTCGCCTGAAAAATAGTGTTTTGCTCCCTAGGTTAACAATCTACTATTTTAGAGTAGTTATGATATAAACTAAATTATTTTACTTACTATATCAATATAATGTAATAATATTTTGGTAAATAGTGACTAATATTATCATGATTATAAGCGTAAAGGCTAAATTAAAACTCATAAATATTTTTTTTATGTTGAAATTCTATAACTTTTATCTCCTGCATTTGAGTGTCCTGTGACCGAACGCAATCCGGTGAATTGCTGATGCTGCGGATTCCTGTGTGCCTCGGTGCACTAATCTTGGACAATTGTTATAAGAAGTGAATAAAGTTTAAATAACAGCTTTTCTTTAACATTTTACCTAATTCTGTACACGTGAATTATTGTATATTATTCTGAAGTAAATACAATTTAAATATTTGAAATTTAATTTTTTTAAACGGCTGTGGCGTTTACTCAGCAAAATGTGTAATTTTCCCTATTTGTAAATCTTTCAATATCCAATAATATTTTTCACCACATTCAACACACTTTTAACGTTTATATTTATCAGAAAGGTCACTAAAATATTGATGAATTATATTACTTTATTCGACATAATATAGAAAGCACCTTTTAATCTTAATTATCTCTATTTTTTTATTTAACCAATTTCGTTTGTTTCTACTATTCTTTCTTGGCTTATGGATATAATATCTGAGTTACAGTTTGTCAAATATTGTTTACCAAAAAAACAAAATTCTGGCATTTCTATTTTACCATAACTGTTTTAATCAAATACTCGCATTATTAAATTATATATGTCTCAACATTAATAATTATTAACCTCGAATACGCACTTGTATATTTTTTATCATCACCACATATTTGAACATATAAATTTATTATATCAAGTAAGGCTTTAAGATAAAAAATCAATTGATAGTATTAGTCAAATTAAATATGAATATGCAATATGACTTCCCGTATTAAACGTATGAAGTTTATTTATAGCGCTATCTGGGGGCACGACAGTGCCCCCGTCAAGTCGAGCAAAAAACTGGCACGGCCGTACCATCCTTTTCTCGAAGCAACTCAGGCCAATTTCGATGTTCTATAACTTCGTAGAGGATAAAACAGGAAGCCTAAAATTTCAGTATTATATTATCAAATTAATTTTATAGTTTTGTCATGATAGGATGTGGTGAAGGCACGTGGAAGTTTTTTTAATAATTACTGAAGATTGTTTATGAATTAATTTGTTATAAAATATTTTTATAACTAATGTGGCACGGCTGTACCATCCTTTTCTCGAAGCAATTCAGGCCAATTTCGATCTCCTATAACTTTGAAGTGGATAAAATAGAAAACCTAAAATTCAGTATCTATGCAGACATTGTAACTACAGGTTATATTCCAAATTTCATTCTATTTGAACCAGTAGATTTAGAATTGGAACTCGTTAAAGTTTCTCGATTTTGTCACTCACTGACTGACCGATCATCAAAAGTTTAAGGCACTTCTAGCAAACATAAAAGCTCCAAATTTAGAATGCAATTAGCATTTAGTGTCTAAACTAAGAAAACAAAAAATAATTTGTAAATTCGGTCCAGTTTTCTAGATACACCAACTGCATGAATATCTTTGTAATCTCATATAAATATATAGGATTACAAAGTTAGATTTGCAGACGGATTTCAATAGAACAACCGGTGTAGATAGGTTTCTAATGCATAATTCCAGAAGATAGAGATTGTAAAATAATATACAAGCATTTAATCAATATTACATCAACTTCTGTTATGTTCGCCGAGCAAGTGTAATTGTGAAAGAAAGTTCGTGCTGTATTTCCATCACTTGAGTTTCAACTTAATTGACGAGATTTGTCGATAATTAATCCAAGCTCTTCCCTAAAACGTTTTTGAACAAAATTCCTTCTTTTCTTTTTTTCAATTTGTTTTTTCTTGTTGTAAAAGACCAAGTCTTAAAGTCAAGATTGAAGCAAATGTGTAATACCATTTCCATGCTGCGAATCCAGGTATGCAATGTGGGTAATCCATATTGGTAAGCACTTTCATTTTCAGGTCTAGCAGTCACTTTTAATAGGTCATTCATAAGTCGAGGAGTAGCCCCACATATCGTGCACGTAGAACCCGATGGAGTTTCTGTTAGGACCTGAGCCACCTTACCATCAATCATTGTTAGAAAAAGTTCGAGCTTCACATTTACTGCAACACTGTCTTTGTTTCTTAATGACGGGCGTAAAGATTCAATTTGTCTAGTAATTTCGTCTACAACTGCCTTAGTTTTTTCAGGAGTTTCTTTACTAAATTCAATAGAAATGGGTCTACAATAGCGAACAGATGAATGTACTGGATTTTGCCAATTTTCCTTTAGGAAGTCATCAATTAATCTAATGGGAAATAATAAAGAGACAAACAGATTGGCATCTGAAATAGTTTCCGATTCTTCTGGCAGTTTCTGCTTGTTATTGACTTTGACCAGATGAACCATCACATCCCCTTTACAGTAAAGAATTAAATTTCTGTGTTGTTCTTGGAAAACTGAATCAATTTTTAAAATTCTGGCAACTATGTGGTCCAGTAAGTCTTGTATATTAATCACTTTAGCATAAGTATTTGTAATTGCGATTGTAGAAGATGGTGGACAGCAAGTTGTAACGTAATTACATAAATACTGATATTAATATATGTATATTGTAACGTAAGTAATTACATAAATAATAGAATATTGTTTGGGGCATTGTAGGGGCGATGTGCGTAAGGAAGAAAACTTCTTGTGGTCCATGATTTAATTAGATGTAAATTTACATTTTTGCTGTTAACCAAAAGGCCGGTTCCGTCCCGCTCAGAGTCTTGGAAGGAAGGGGCGACGCACAAACGTCACATTGTAAGTGTCACACACACTGTCATTGTCACTTGTCATTTTCACATATGGTTTACAATTAAATGTCCACTGCTGCCATCTGTCTACCGAGATGGGCACACGCACATTGAGTTGGATTAAGAGTTCGTTACGTCCACGCTAGGTGGCGTGGACATGCTGTTATCCTGTTCTCACGCACTCACGGCGTGAACATACTCCCCCCCGTTGAGACGCAGTCCTCAACACGTTGGTTCTTCAACGGAAAGAAGGGGAGAGACGCACAAGGGGGCGTCTGCAGCTCCAGGCCGCAGTCCGCGTCAGCCACCCAAGCAAGAACATCTGCTCCAGGGTGCCAACACAGCAGCTGCGCCGGCGATGAGGTCCTCGACCTCCAGTGATGCCTCATTCCGCTTCCAAGCGGTCAGGCGAGACCAACTTCCCTGTTGAAAGGAAAGGTGGTCAGACTTGACAACTAAAGTTAACAAAACCAAGGTTTAACCTTACGACAATTAAGGTTCCGTGACCCGCCTAATGTGATATTTATCCGGTCTTAACCGGCTCCCCATAATACCAAAGTGAGGAGCGCAAGCGAGAGAAGTGATCTTGATTTTATTCAATTCAATATAAAAATTTAAACTTTAACCGATATGTTCACTACACTATCAACTTCCCTGCTAACAAAACTATAAAGAAAACCATTAGGATATCCCCTTGTACCCTAATCTCAAACAAACATACCATCACATTTAATATTTTAACATCTTATTTGCGAGTCAGGACAACCTTTTAAAACCAAAGAACCATTATAGCTTCTCAAAGCATTCACAATATAAACTCAAAACCTAACAAAAACCTTTTTATAGAATTCAACCTTGAACAACATTTACTTTATAATTCCTTTCAACAAAATTCAACATTAACCTTTATGACAACTGACTTGCCAATCTCAAACTGTTTTATATTTGCACAATAATATATTCAATTTTCCCTATCGCTGGAACCAAAACATCAATCACCATCACCAAACACAAATCTTTTGTGTTACATTTCCCTTGTAACATTTCAACAACAAAATTAAACTCAAACTATTTGACTTGACATCTGACTATGGCAAGCACTTTAAACCAATAATCTTTCATTATTTTAATAATCTGTGGCACTTTGGCTTTTCTCAACTGACATTTGACACTTTCGCCACCCTGACAGATGACATACTACAATATCTTATTTATTGGAATTCAATTTGTGAATCCAATTTTCATTTCCATATACCAATCACAATTATACAACCAAACAATATACATTTTGATTTTATCAAAATTCTCCATTGAAAAAACAAAATTTGTACCTTATCAATTTACATTACAACAATTTGATCTTTATTGGCATCCATTTTGTGGATCCATTTCAATTCACAAATACTAAATCACTTACACAACCATTGTGTACCCTTTAAACAAAATTATAAAAACCTACGCAATCAAACAACAAGACCTAACAACGTTAATTATTTCTTAATTTCTTATAGGCAAGACAGAATTGCCTAGCGGCGCGGCGCCAGCACTTCCCAACTTGCGGCCCGCATGCTATTAATCTGTAAAACCCTACAAGGCTACAAGGCTACCCTAAAAATCTGTAAAACCCTACAAGGCCCTGGATCAATAAATTTGCCTAATTATTTCTATCCCATCTGGGTTAATCCTAACCAATAGAATTAAACATAAAAACACTTGGAGATATAATTGAAGCATTTATTCAGAATCATCACATTAAATACATTTATTTTAATATGAAATCTAAATCCTAGCTAAGAATTCGACATCCTTTCATCCTATCCCCGTCTATCAAGAATCGTATATCATAATCATATTTTTTCTTTCTGACAAGAAGGAAAATCCTAGTTCTATCATTCAAATTTGAACTAATGTTTTTAATAAAAACATATCAAACGTAGAGGTTTCATTTGATATGAGTATAGAGTTTCCTCTATACTACAGTACATACAAAAAAAATTACCTATCAAAACCACACAAAAAAAAATAAAAATATCAACCTTAGGCGTCAAGGAAAGAGTTAAGTATTTGTGTCGCCGATGGGGCTTAAATAGCTTACTATTGTTATTATACTATGTTACTATATTCGTTACATATAGGTCGGAGAATTAGCTCACACCTTTTTTTCATCTCAAAATTTCCACGGGATCGAAACTAACGCAGGTGAAACCGCGGAACGCTGCAAGTAAATTATCTTGTTATAAATGTGAAAGTATGTCTGTTTGTTTGTTTGTTACTTCTTCACGTAACAACTGCTGAAATGATTTTCATAGAATTTGGCACACACATAGAGAGTAACTTGAATTAACACATAAGATAATTTTTATCCCGAAAAAATGTTCTTATGGGATGCCATAGGATGATTTTCTATTTCCCATGGGATCGAAATTTACGCGGGCGAAACCGCCGGGCGCTGCTAGTAATATATATTATGATCGTCGTACATTTGTCACTACGCAATAGAAAGGTGGCCTACATCCAGCAGTGGATGTGTTCTGGCTATTGATGATAATACTGAATAAAACAATTTGTCGTTACAGGAGATCCTCTTCCCTATACAAAGTGGGCGCCCGGTGAACCAAACTGTGAGGAGAGGAACCGGTCCTGCGGTGCCATGCGCCGGCCGGGGGAGCTGATTGGTGTTTCTTGCGACTCTCTTAGACCTTTTGTTTGCGAAAAAAGCAAGAACAGTCTAATCGAAAACAATGTAAATGCAATATGGAGACTGATATATAGCGAGTTGAACCCCGAACTAATGCCCGAGATGGCGAGTCCTTTGCCGGTGCCCAGCATTGATGATGATGATAGTATAAGATAGTAAACTAGCAGTCCGAGCTATTTTCATGCCCGACATCTATAGACATTCTCACAGTTCGTGCCCGAGCAATTCGCCTGCGCCCTGCATGCTGCGTGGCACTACCTCTTACTCTCCAGTCAGGCCGCATACATTTGTAATCTTATTATTTGTTTGTATTTTTAGTCACCTAACAAACACATAAATAATTATTAATGGCTTCATATTATTTTTAATACTTACTCACTGTAATAAGCGAGAGTTTATGACAATAAAATTAGGTCAACTAGTAACATAAGCATTTATTATTATTTTCTTTCATAATTACTTAGGTTATTTCAATAAAAATTAATGTTATGTTGCAGTTTTACAAAGATTTTGTAATATTTTTTAAAGATGTTGCAGTTTATTGTTTTCTTTCATAATTTCTTAGGTTATTTCAATAAAAATTAATGTTATGATGCAGTTTTTACAAAGATTTTGTAATATTTTTTAAAGATGTTGCAGTTTATTGTTTTCTTTCATAATTTCTTAGGTTATTTCAATAAAAATTAATGTTATGTTGCAGTTTTACAAAGATTTTGTAATATTTTTTAAAGATGTTGCTAAACTGCAACATACAAATAGCCTGACTAAAATGTCAGAGGTAGTGCCACTCAGCATGCCGGCGAATTGCTCTAATATGAACTATTAAAATATCTGTAGGGAACAAGCTTCTAGACTGCCACGCTAGCTACCGGCTGAAATGCGAACAGAATGCTCGGCAAGTTTTTGTTTGTACGTATGATATGACATAATATTATGTCAACATGTCATGTCATTATCTTTTCCTTAGTGTTTTGCTAGCACTTTATACCTAAAATGATCACTACGGCGTAGGGATGTTCATGTAAAAAAATATCGATATTTTTTTCGATATAATATATCGTATCGTTATATCGATACTTTGCGATATATCGTCCAAATATATCGATATTTTCGATATATCGTAAGTAATTTGTTTTTTTATAGTTTAGGGGGCAAACGAGCAGGAGGTATT
>LUGF01012302.1:0-10983 GCA_001625245.1 Calycopis cecrops
GTGTTCTAATACTATTTTAACATCGCCCCCAATTAGTTTTTCGTAAATATATTGAATATAAACACGAATTTTACTGTTTTATTATATGTAGGTACATAGATTAGGAAAATTAGAATTAGGAAGCAAAGATAAAAGATGTGATATAAGAATAGATTCCATTATTTTATTATATCTTTTGAGGAAACTTGTCTTAATATGCAATTGCAATAAGTTGCAATAAGTTCTGTCGAACGAACCTGACCATGAAGTGAAAAGTGCACAAGAGACTAAGGCAAGCGATGTAAGCGCGGTAAGCGTTACGCTTAGCGACTGTTTCACGCGATTTTTCTTCGCATTTTTTTTTTTTTTTTTTTATGGTATAGGAGGGCAAACGAGCAGTCGGAGCCATTATCATGACTACCGACGCCCACAAGCATCCACATAGAGGCTATACGGATGCGCTGCCCTCCTTTCTCCTCCCACCTCCATGGGCCACCGGCTACTTACACACCATTACACATTTTTACACCGACGGCCTTAAAAAACTCCAAGAAACACATGTAATCCCCCAAATGGGTTTCAAATATGAACATGATAAAAGAGGAAAGCTAAAAATATCCATAGTTGAGAATTCGAAATGGGACGCCACACGGCGCGAAATCAGGTGAAGTATTTTATTGGTACCGTCTATAAATACGGACAGTTAAAAGTCAAAGCGCTGGGACAGACTCGTGTAACGCCCGGCAGTTTTGATAGCAAATTAGCACGAGATTATACTTTGTAATAGAACTATAGCACGAGATTATACTTTGTAATAGAACTATAGCACTAGATTATATTTTGTGATAGAATATGGCACGAGATTATACTTTGTAATAGAACTATAGCACTAGATTATATTTTGTGATAGAATATGGCACGAGATTATACTTTGTAATAGAACTATAGCACTAGATTATATTTTGTTATAGAATATGGCACGAGATTATACTTTGTAATAGAACTATAGCACTAGATTATATTTTGTGATAGAATATGGCACGAGATTATACTTTGTAATAGAACTATAGCACTAGATTATACTTTGTTATAGAATATGGCACGAGATTATACTTTGTAATAGAACTATAGCACGAGATTATATTTTGTGATAGAACTATTTTTGTTACATTGCGTTGTGAAGTATGCTGTAGTATATGATTAGCCATAGATTGGAGACGAGGGATCAATGTGACCATGGACGATTTGTGACAACTACTGGCTTGTCAACTTGAGGGGAGGGCTGCAAATATCTAGGCGTCACCTGTCAACTCCGGAATGTCACCAGTGTTCCCCTTTTACCCCCTTATTAATAAACATAGAATAACTTTATTCAAGTAATAACCTTGTAATAAGCTGACATCTGTCATATTCCATACATTTTAGGTGTTTTTTAGTATGGAATTTGACAGATGTCAGTTTATTACAAGGTTATTACTTGAATAAAGTTATTCTATGTTTATTAATAAGGGGGCTTATGTATATATGAATTAGTGATGCGACTCGAATAGGAATTTGCGACTCGAGTCACTTGAGTAGGATTGCTCTCTCACTAGAGTTATACTCGACTCTCGAGTAAAAATGTCACTCGATTAAAAAAGTCACTCGAGTAAAAATGTCGCTCGAGTAAAAAAATCACTAGAGTCGCAACGAGTGAGATCAATTAAAAAAAATGCATTCTTTTATATTTAAATAGTTGTAAAGATAGACGGTTTAATATGAGATAAAAAAATTAAGATTTTTTAAATGAAATTTATTTTATTTAAAAAATCTTAAATGCCACATTGCATGCTTGCATGCAACCGAATTGGGCCAGCACGACCGGGGAGATACCTCTCGCTTACTCGAGACCGGCGTAAAGCGATAGCAGTGATGTCGCGTTTCGTGCGGTGTGCAAGTAGCCGGTGGCCCGTGGAGGTGAGTGGGAGGGAGAAAGGAGAGCAGCGCATCTGTGTAGCCTCTATGCGGATGTCTATTTGCCTCGGTAGGCATGAAAATTTCCCCGACTGCTCGTTTGCCCCCATATAACATAAAAAAAAAAAGTTACTCCACAATTAACATATTAGGTAGGAATACTTTAATTATTTTTATGTAAATAGAATTATAAAATATACCTACGTTTTGAATGTTTATCTACTACCGGTTCAACCCTGTCCCGAGAAGAACCGGCGAAACAAATCCGGTTACAGTACCGCTACCATAAGAAATTATATTTATGAAAATACGAAATTTCATTGATGTAGCTCCTTTTTTAATGGTATGTATTCAACTAATACGTACCATTTGGATAATGATTTCTTAAAACTAATCCTGATCGAAAATTTACTTAGGGCCGGTTTTTCAATCGTCAGATAGAAATTAACCCTAGGAATAAATTATACCCATCGCACTTAAACACGAAATAAAAAATGAAACAGAGATAGTTTATTCCCAGGGTTATCTTTTATCTGAGGTTTGAAAAATCGGCCCTTAGTAAAGTAAGACTATGTAAAAATTTAAATCTAGTTGTATCTGTTGTTACGTGATGTGATGACTTACTCAAAAAGTATTTTGCAAAAAGGCATTATTGGTTAACCGTTCACACCGGGAATATAAGAGAAATTCCTTTTCGTCGGCATAATAAGTTTAAGGTAGGACTGAGTCATTGCGAGGTCCTTAAAATATTTAGTTCTTTTTAAGATCTCGCGATGAGTCAGAGATATTTTGCTAATCGGAATGGTGGTGAGTTTAGTCTTTCGAGCCAAACAAATATATGTATGAATGTGGAGGAGACACAAGGGTGTAGAGATGATATGTGACACTTTATTGTCTCTGCCTACTCCAATAGGGAATTGGTATGAAAATGTATTGTTTTATAAACTTGTTAATCAGTTAATTTAATGGAAGTAATTAGACAATCTTCATTGGGTATATCTTCATAATACTGTCAACAGACAATATTAACTAAAAACATAAACTGTAAATTAAAAGAAATTCGTTCATAAATACTATTTAGGTAATATTTATACTACTTCCGTTTTCCTACTAATATTATAAATGTGAAAAACTGTTATTATTCTGCGCAAAACCTGAATAGAGTTGGGTGACATTTGGCACAGAAAGATTACTGAGTAGAATAATCTGAAATAGCAATAAATGTGTTGTTCCGAAAAATTAACGAATCCTGTGACATATTGCAATACCTTTGTGACCCTATGCCTTAGTATCTTTCATTTCACTTGATTATACTTTAGGCCGATGCTACGCTTTAGCTAATATTAACATTAGCATTATGCTAAAATAGACATTAAAGATTTGTTTACATTATAAGTGCATGAGCGTTTGAGCGTGTTGAAAAAAGGAAAATAGCAATTACAAATGCAAGCCAAGTCGAGCGTTGTCGCGTGACGACAGCTGATATTGACGAGTGTCATGTCGAGATATCGTGCGTCACACTATCCTCTACCGTTTTTGCTTTTTTTTTATCATGGAACAAATGAATAGTAGTGCCCTTTGATGGACTACTAAAAAGGAAAGCGCATTTCCAAGTCTCCCACAGTTCAGCCATAGATTAATAAATATTTAATTTCAGCTGAGCTCTTGGGGTTGTTCGATTTTGTAATTCAAATGAATGGGGTAACCACGCTAAACTTTATTAGTATGGACTTTGGCTGGTCTGTTACGCTTTCTCCTTAGGGTAATCTGATACTCCAGATTTTCTATGACACTATTTTTGATAATATTTCATTTATATGCGTACGAAACCTATCTTTGTGCCAAATTTCAGCTCTACATTTCCTGTGAGGAACTACTTCTTTTTCTATTTTGATGATCAGTGAGTTAATGAGTTTCGAGCTAGCTAAACTTTGCTGTTGCGTTATTTAGTAAACGAATAAGCTACTAATGTGAAATTGTCATTTAAATGTGTACCTATAGCTTACTAGACGACGATCAGTTCAGCGTTTTAAACCTATCCAAAGGTCCTAAAAATATGAGCATAAAAATACGCCGAATTATTTCCCGAAAATGATGATTCGGCAGTATTTCTCGACTTGGCGGGAACACTGCCGTGCCCCCAGATATAACTTTGCCAAACCATTTATTACATAACTTAGGTACTACTTATTATGCAGTTACTTATTCTAAGACAAAACACGCGGCATTTGGGTATTATTTAAAAGGTTGATGCGTAAAGTGACAGCATAGCTGTCACGTTTCGTGCGGTGTAAGTTGTCGGTGGCCCATGGAGGTGGGAGGAGCGCGTCTGTATAGACTATGCGGATGTCTATGGGCGTTGTCGATAGTTATGAAAATGTTCGGACGGCTTGTTTGCCCCCTATACCATAAAAAATACCTGGTTTAGGATTTTGATGCAACTATTTCGGATTACAATGAAACTGATAATATGGCATCTTTAGTCTTTATGTCTACCTATATGCTGTAATTAAAAACCAATTTGCTAATTGAACAAAATTAACTTTTTATTTGTGCATTTTTAATTGCCACAAATTTCTGTGACCTTATTTTCACTTTCCTCAGATGACGCCGTGTTTTTTGGTTTCTTAAATTAAACGTTTCACTTATGTATCTATATCTGAGTTTTTGTATTGTTATTAGGTAAATATTGATGCTACTACTATACTATATATTAGTGATGTTCCGGATATCCGTATCCGTATCCGCGGAGCTCCGCTGAAAAAAAAGATCCGTATCCGTATCCGTATCCGTTACTTTTCTCGCGGATCTTTGACGGATCTTTTATATTATTCGTTTTCAATTGATGTGATGAAATTTCATAAGTATATAGGTGCTTATGTAGAATAAAAAAACTCAAATATCATTATTTCATTGTATTATACATGATGTATAATTGATTGTATTTGATTATTAATATGCCGTGCTATAATTTATATTATAGTAAGGTTTAATAAGGTAAAATTTATAGTATACTAGCTGCGCCCCGCGGTTTCACCCTCGTAACTTTGATGGGATGAAAAATAGATGTTGGCAGATTCTCAGACCTACTCAATATGCTCACAAAATTTCATGAGAATCGGTCAAGCCGTTTCGGAGGAGTATGGCAACGAAAACTGTGACACGAGAATTTTATATATTAGATTAAGGTTCATTGATGGTTAGCCGAACTTTAGTATACTTACTTATATTAGAATGCGATAATATAAATTACGGTAAGTATATTATGTTGGTGACGAAATATATATTATAGCAGCGTGTGCGGTCACTTGAACATTTGAATAGAAAATATATCGTACATCGTAATATACCTTGCTTATAATTTATATTAATTTATATTATAGCCACATCTGTGACGGGTTTGAGTTAGAAAATAAAGATCCGTATCCGTATCCGCGGATCTTGACACAAAATATCCGTATCCGTATCCGCGGATCTACAATTTTAAAGATCCGGCACATCACTACTATATATCTATTTGATAAACTGAGAGTATAATATTATTGAAAACCTGCAGTCTTAGCTGTTAATTAGTATAACAACTATTCTCACATTTTATTATGTTGTTGGAAAACACATTTGACATTTTAAGCTCCAAAATTCTAGGTCATATTTCATTTTTACCTTACTGCATATGGAAAAATGTTTTAAGTGTTTATAACAGAGATCTTATATGATCTACTCAATACTAATTGAATAAACTAATAGGTAAATAATTACTAATTAGGTACTTCTGACTCATAAAACAGTCACGATTACTAATTTATAGTACTTACTATTAAACTAACAGTAACGGTGCTGAAGTGGCTTAGATCAAAATGAGATGATGTTATCTTCGTCGGCAAGATGTGTTCCCATCCGCACTGGCCCAGATCTGAATGGAGGCTTGTGCGCAACGGTGCTCTGCGTAAAATGTAGTTGTCATGCGATATTACATATTTTATCTACACTAATGTTGTAACATTCTACTTATGTTTCCAATACTTGACTTATAATACTACTGTACTACTGTTATAGCTCAGACAACAAAAAACTCAATTTAAGCAATTTGACATGATGTTATAACATCCAAATCGATATCGTAAAATCTCATTATAACACTGTGTGAGAGCGAGAGAGAGAGAAAAAGTGGTGAGAGAGCCTTATGTCAAAATCCTTAACAGCGCGCGCTCGCTCCTGATTGGCCCAGCGTGCGCTGCAGCTGCGCTCTCATTGGTAAAATTTAATGGCGACAAATTCACTGCGACAATACATTATACGCCAGAATTTAATGTTTCGCAATGTTTTAATAATTGATTAATTGCATTAGTGAAGATAAAGTAGTGTATGCAACTGCATATAACACGGGTATTAAAACACTCGTTAACTATTTTGAAAATCGCGTTCGCTCGTTTCAAAAACTCACACTCGTGTTTTAATACCCTTCATTATACGACAGTTGCATAAACTACTATAAGGGTTCAGTATCTACCGCAAAAGATATAGGAATTGTCTTGTCAGACAAATAAAAGTGTGTTTAGTGTTACACGTATCGTCTTCGATTTGATACAAAAGGTTAGATGTTGTTCTAACGTTATTATTATTTTTGTAAGAATTTAACAACTAATTCTTACTTTAAATACTTCGTATTTTTTCTACCCGTTCATTTGAATATAATGGGGGACTGACTTATTATTATACTAGCTGCGCCCCGCGGTTTTATCCGCGTAAATTTCGATATCGTGGAAAACATTCCATGGAATCCCATAGGAAGATTTTTCGAGATAAAAACTATCCTGTGTTAATCTAAGATACCCTCTATGTGTGTGCCAAGATTTCATGAAAATCGGTTCAGCAGTTTTTGCGTGAAGGAGTAACAAACAAATAAACAAACACACAAACTTTCGCATTTATAATATTAACAAGATTATGAATTGGCTTAACCAATGTTAAGTTATATCATAATAACACAACCCATGGGGGTTCACGGGACTGTATTCTGAATTCCCTAGTTCTGAATGTTGAACTGGCATGTTCCCACATTCATCTGGCCCTAAAGTCCTTGACAAGGATTTTACACGTGACAGACAGACGATCGAGCCTCTAAGTTTTACCGCAAAATACTCACAGTCATCTCACCTTCACCATCAAACAATGGATATCGTCCAAGCTCAGATCAATGTCAAGACAGATTAAATAATAACACGATAGATTTCCAATATTTTACTATCGAGTTCTCATTTATGAACAGACAGTAACTCCTAACCTACTAATATTATAAATGGGAATGTTGTTTGTTACGCATTGACGCCAAAACTACACAACCGGTCATCATTAAACTTTGTACACATATTCCTAGAGGTATTAGAAATAACATAAGATACTTTTTATTTTAAAAAAAGTTGAAAGTGTGTGCTTAGACCACACAACTGAAGTAAATCTTAATTATTAATTTATTACACAAATACATTACCGTAGTTACAATGACATATTATGTAATGTCATATGATATTTATTTTTTAAATACAAATAAGTTTCACATATCGAGTTTGAATTTTAATGACAATTTCCATTGGCCTCAAGTATGAGATGAGATATAGTATTATTGCTGATGGTTCTATTAAACACATTAACCATCAGTGGAAATAGAAAATGCCTTTAAAAGTATTTTCTTTTACATAAACGTTGAACTGGTCTCTCGCGGCTTTCGCTCGCCGCCATCGACATGTGGAAAACATTGGAAAAACGTATAATTTTCCTCATTAACTTCAAAATAGACGTAACATTAGTATATCATGCTATCTCTTTCTTTTGGTGCTTTCTTTTCTTTGCTAAGAATAAGGGGGCAAACGAGAAGACGGTGCTCTTTCGATGACTACCGACACCCATAGAAATTCTCATAATTGTTACAATCGCGAATATAAGCGTCATACAGTGACAGGTTTGCTCCCCTTCAATGGGCCATGGGAAACTCACAAACCGCACGAAACGTGACAGTACAGCTGTCACGTTATGGCGTATCGGCATAATTCAGTAGCATCGCATTGTACTAGGATAGGCTATAGGTACTAGGATACTAGAAATGACCAAGAGCCCTTTTGTTCCAGTTGGTATTAGACGATGGCCACCACTACCATGCAACGTCATGTCATATTATCACACGAAACGCGACAGTAGGTACAGCTGTCGCTTGATGGCGGAATCGTATGGGCGAGAGGTACCTCTCCGACGGAGCCGGCCTAATTCAGCTGTGTGTCATAATAACTAATAAGTACTAGGAGACTAGAAGTGACCAAGAGCTCTTTTGTTCCAGTTGGTATTAGACGATGGCCACCACCACCATGGAAGCGTCGCAGAGTCTCATACAATCGGAGACCAGGATGCACTACCAGGAGGTGACAGAGACGAGACAGGTGAAGAAGAAGACCAAGACCAGCAGACGGCACAAGGATGAGGGAAGCATATCTGTTGTAAGTTAATTTTTTTGTTACGCCCACAATCACATAAAGTATATCCCTTCCCATCTGCGGAAAAAGAGAAGGATCTGTCCTCCTATCGTATCCTTAACCAAGAAGGCAAAATAGTCTTCTTTAGTCCGATCTAGTAGTAGTAATATTGTCACAACCAGTAAATCTATTAGCAAAAGAATACATATTTTTTATAAGTAGGTAGGTAAGGAGACAAACTATCAGTTGCAACTTTTTGATGATACGTAATTGTTATTATGTATAATATATAAAAGGAAAACCAGATTTTTCAGTAACTACGCATACATTGTATAGACACGGTATATTTAAGATTTCATTCAATTTGAACCAGTAGTTTAAGAGTTTTAACTTATCAAAGTTTCTCGATTTTTTCGCTCACTGACTGACTGACCGATCATCCTACGTTTGAAGCTTCTAGCAGACATAGAAGCTTCAAATGTAGAACACAATTGGTATTTACTATATAAACCAAGGAAAAATAAAAATATTTTGTAATTTAGACCCAGATTTTTAGATACGCCAACTGCATGAATAACTTTGTAATCGGATATCTATACATATAATAAATCTGTAGAAGGGTCAATTCTGTACATTGAAAATATTGAAAAAATAAATAGCAGGGGGTGTTACTGGATCGATACCAAACCCAAATATGCGATTAAAAAAATTTTTGTCTGTCTGTCTGTCTGTCTGTCTGTCTGTCTGTCTGTATGTTCAGGCATCACGTGAAAACTAACGGTTCGATTTCGATGAAACTTGGTATAATTATACCTTATTATCCTGGGCATAAAATAGGATACTTTTTATCCTGGAAAAATACGTAGAAAAAAAATCTATTCTATCTATACCTACATATAATAAATCTGTAGAAGGGTCAATTCTGTACATTGAAAATATTGAAAAAATCAATAGCAGGGGGTGTTACTGGATCGATACCAAACCCAAATATGCGATTAAAAAAATTTTTGTCTGTCTGTCTGTCTGTCTGTCTGTCTGTCTGTCTGTCTGTCTGTATGTTCAGGCATCACGTGAAAACTAACGGTTCGATTTCGATGAAACTTGGTATAATTATACCTTATTATCCTGAGCATAAAATAGGATACTATTTATCCTGGAAAAATACGTAGAAAAAAAATCTATTCTATCTATACCTACATATAATAAATCTGTAGAAGGGTCAATTCTGTACATTGAAAATATTGAAAAAATAAATAGCAGGGGGTGTTACTGGATCGATACCAAACCCAAATATGCGATTAAAAAAATTTTTGTCTGTCTGCCTGTCTGTCTGTATGTTCAAGCATCACGTGAAAACTAACGGTTCGATTTTGATGAAACTTGGTATAATTATACCTTATTATCCTGGG
This sequence comes from Calycopis cecrops, assembly GCA_001625245.1. Taxonomy (NCBI): domain Eukaryota; kingdom Metazoa; phylum Arthropoda; class Insecta; order Lepidoptera; family Lycaenidae; genus Calycopis; species Calycopis cecrops. The sequence continues at coordinate 9,806 of LUGF01012302.1, forward strand.
CATAAAATAGGATACTTTTTATACTGAAAAAATACGTAGAAAAAAAAAATAAATCCATCCACGCGAAGACCGACATCCGCGCGGACGGAGTCGCGGGCGGAAGCTAGTAAATATATAAGATTACAAAGATCTATATTAAACCAAGTCGGTTAAATTGGGTCCATCCAAAGTCCCTACTTAAGGGACCTTCTGTCTTAAGATATTGCGTATGTTATTATTATATCAATATTAAAAATCTTACAAGTAATAAATACATAATATACCTATTATATTACATTGTTTAGCTCATTGTGCACCGCGCGATTGAAATCGTCTCCAAAACGAATGTATAACTTTCCCATGCAGCTCATCTGATGACATAATGAAATCAAAACATGGCTCTGGGTATTTAAACTTGTCAATAAACCGAGGTGGACACGGGATCTAGTGTAACCCATTCACTAATACTCCTGTTCCACATTAACATTTCAGGAAACTCTCTTAAATCATTCCACATCTATTCGGAAGGACTTGGGTGAGAAACCAGGCTGCTGGTTCGGCCGTGCTGTGGTGTGATACATTACATGCTAAACAATCGAAACATGCGATGGCCAAGCTTATTCTAAACGTACAATATTTTTAATATTGAATAATAATTAAACCGACTTGGTTTAATATAGATCTCATAACATTTTAAAGTAGAAAAGCTAAGCTGCGAGACTTAGTTTTTTTACAGAATGTTTTTATAGTCCGGTCAATTTAGACATTTGAAATAACAAAAATTCCCGGAAAGCCAAATTTTGGTGGAAACCTATAGTTTGCCATTACAAATCAAGCTTGAAAAGTCCCCATCGATCCTATGTGTGCTTAAAAAGTTATTCGAGGTCAAAGGTCAAAATTTGAGGTTTTTTGGATTTTGCTTGAAAATTGTAAGTTTTGTCAAAAAAAAAACTTTAAACCAAAGTTGTAGATCTTAAAATTATCTACAAAAATAGTATCAATGATTTTTTTCCTAACAGTTACCATTCCCGAGATATCGCGATTCTAAGAGTCATATAATAGTCATATAATAGTCATATAATAGTCATATGTTTCACATAGCGGATGTGGGTCCTTGTAACACTACGGGCAATAGAATAGCCCGATGTTTTTCAAGCCGTGCATAGAGGAAATTCAGTTAGGGACTGGCTACCATTTGA
>LUGF01012309.1:12770-31819 GCA_001625245.1 Calycopis cecrops
CCTCACGAAACACTTCAATATTATAGCAACCATTAGCCCTGATATGTTCACCGTAATAAGAAATAGCTTGCTTTATTTTGTAACTACCTAGACATATTCAATTCGAATCACCAGTTTTGAGTTCAATTAAGTAGGCAGCTAAACCAATATTGCCTCTTTTAATTAAACTTATTTGTGGAATTTCTGATAACATTTGTAAAAATTGTGTCTTTGAAAATCCAATCCAATATTTGAAAATATTGTCCGACATTTCGCTTATATTTCGATTTCAAGAGCTCAAACATATCTTCAATATGTTCAACTGAGAATGAGTTCACACCTGTTGCAACTGCTATTTCCCAGTTCCCAATCAAATGATCACTACAAACTCTGCAATGTTTTGGTATATAAAAAATTGTAACATTGTTGATCTTCACAATCAGCAAAAACACATTTTTTTTCTGTAGATGCAGCCCATATGTAAGACAAGTTTATAAAGCTTGTTCTTAGAGGCAAATCAATTTCTTCAGTGGCATGAGAGTTGAGTTCTTGTGAGGTACTAGGTTCCACTTCATCATTTGGCTGTACCACGGTTGATTGTGAAGTTGAAGGCTCAGAGTAAATATGTCTAGAGGCATGCATCCATCATGGGTGACAAACATTATCAGTTTGTAGGATCTGCAACAAATAGTTAGGTATATGTAAATTTGTATTTTGTGAAGTGTATTAAAACTAAAAGTTATGAGTAATATTAATTTCTTAAAAGTCAAGTGTTAAATCACATTTTTATCATTTTGTGGTTGGTTATGTTATATATTATAAAAAGCTATTAATCCTAAATCGTATTGGTATAAAAAAACATTTATTACTGTTATGTCTCAAACCATACATGCCAGTTACGAAGAATGTTCCCATTATCAATTATTTTGTTTATTATAAGTACTTTACCTTATTATTTTTACTTTATTGTTATGTTGTTGGGTTAAAAATCAAGTAGTAATTTATCTACTCACATGGTTAGGTATTCCATCCATTCAGCTAAAACGTTGTATACATGTCTTTCCCGTTCTGTATTTTGGAACAAACTGTGAGAACGAGCCCTTGAAAGTGAACGTTCACAGTTTACACATACATTCAGATGGCCTAGAATTAGTGATTGCATATCATCTGATCTGCACAAAGCATTATTAATTAATGATTATGTAATTGATTGATAACAGATAAAATAGATATAGAAAATGTCAAATGACATTTTGTTCTAAGCATGGCGGACATGCAAAAATATCGATTCATAATCGAAATTCACCAAGCGCTAGAAAAAAATGTATAATTAAATAAAAATTCATGAAATATCGTTAAAGACGAATTCCATATTAATATTAGTCAATAATTAATCTACTTTATATTGTGACACACATAAATATGTAATTAATAATAAAAGGAATATTTTTTAATCGATTTGGTTGTAGTATCGATTAAGCTTTTTATTTCTGTAACATTGAAAACATAATTATTTCTCTTGGAGTCTTGATGGCAAGATCATGATAAGGTGTGAATGAATTCATCATTAAGAACAAAAAATCAGCTTTTTTTTCATGCACTTTTTATGTTTGTACGAAACCCACCGGCCTCTTTTAAGTTCGTAAAAACTTAACAACTGGTTAATTTTACCTATTTACTTTTATATTTTTACATTAATTGTGAAAATGCAAGCTATACAGAGCTTAGCTGCCATAGATTTGATTGAAAGACTTGAGCACCGTCCACTTCGAAGAAAGGTGTACAGAAGTAGAAGGAGTAACCCGTTTTCTCTAAATGATGAAGACTTTCGAAAACGTTATCGTTTCAATAAATCAACGGCAACTTTTATTATTAACCTCATACGTGACGACTTAAAATTAGATCGTAGAGGTTTAGGTACGTCACCCGAAATCCAGGTTTTAACTGCGATTAAGATGCTATGTCGTCATTAATAATGTAAAATTCTGTTTGCCTTACATTACCTTTATTAACATATTTTTACTATCTAAAGGTGCTAAGAATAGGTTACTTATGTTAGGATCTTTTGATTTTATTTCTTATACATTCACTAGACACAATTTCTGTAAGTACTTGATTTGAGGTAGGTTGTATGAAGAGCAAGCTTTAAGATCTTATTTGTGCAGGTAATATGTGGATAATTAAGAATATTTTAATTTGATTCTTCTTATATTGGAAATAAAAATAAGCAAACAAGCGAAAGAGTAATAAATGACTAAAATGACAGCGCTCACATGCGCAGATGCATATTCTTGTTGTATTTAAATAACTATTTTCTCCTAACTTATCGAGCAAATTGGCAATAACCATATGTTCCTGATAAAATAAGCATTCAAGAAAGATTAAAAAAATGTATCTGTACAATGTATTGGGGTCGAACCTCCCTAAGAAAACCCCCAGTCTCCTTTACAAACTATATAGGTAAAATTGTTATTCAATTAATGTAAGTAGTGCATAAAATGGTTGCTAGAATAATCTTGGTATATCATCGATGTCAAAAACATCTTTCATACAATTTTGTAATCAGCTGTTCAGAGTCGGCCATTTTGAGACTTTATAGTCTTGTTATAGTAGGCCGATCAGCTCTATAACTTTATGATAGGTTTAAAGAACAGATTAGCGCTAAATACTGTTATGAATAAGAAAATTAGACAATTTTACTATAGAGTACTATAGAGAGACTTTAGACATGTCATAACTTTTTATGAATAAGGCCTATGAATACAAACTTTTATATGACGTTTTATAAACTTATCGAGCATTTTAACTAAAGAATGACTAAAACCTTCGATAAGCATTTTTATGAATAAGACCGAAAGTTTTTAATTTAAGTATGGCTGATCAAACGACACATTCAGTTCAAAAAGCTTGTTTTATCTTTACCGCAATAATAAATTTATACGGCTATTTCGATGGTTTTCTGGATACCTAAAAATACAACTGGATCCGGTAGGTGGCGCTGCTGTCGGTATGTCAACTACTAAGCACCTTGATCGATTGGGTTGAAATTTTGTATGTGTATTTCCCTTGTTTCACAGACACGAACGTATTATCTATATATACAAAAATTATTGTTTGTCTGTATGTCCTTCCTAGAATCGTATGCATAATGCATTTGAGAATGTGATGATCTTTAGTAAAGTTGTTCTGAATGCGCCCACGAAGGTTTCTATGTTGGTACTACCAATTTACGAAAGATGGCGCCACTGTCCTTCCAAGGAATTTTATATATTGCTGTCATAGTTCATGGCTGACGTATCTGTTGGTGGCGTAGCAATGCGCATTTATAATATTAGTAGGATTGTAACAGTATTTACGGCCAGACTAAGTATTTACCATGTAAAAGTATTTTAGGTTTACGTACGAGTACCTACTTTTATTTTCAGCTCAAACGTAGCGGTATGTTTCAAAGCCTTACGCCAAACGTCAAAGTTTGAGCATACGGAAGTTAAATTGCAATCCAATTTAGCTTTGATGGAAATGGAATGGCACTAAAGCCTAGAATGTAGGTTCTACACAACACTATTCAGCGTTCCACTGAAACTGGAATGCATTCAAATAATTCGCTTACAAGTATTTTGTGTTTATAATAACTCGTGAACCCGCCGAGATCGATATTCGATCTAAGTAAAACTTTTTGTAATTAAAAAGTAAACATCACGTGACACTGTAACTAAAGTAAATAATTTATGTAGTTAATGATTCTTATTTTTTTTTACGATATAGGAGGGCAACCGAGCAGCCGGAGCCATTTTCATGACTACCGACGCCCACAAACATCCGCATAGAGGCTATACAGATACGATGACCTCCTTTCTCCTCCCACCTCCATGGGCCACCGGCTACTTAAACACCGCACGAAACGCGACAGCACACAGCTGTCACTTTACGCCAGTCTCGTGTAAGCGAGAGGTACCTCCCCGGTCGTGCCTGCCCAATTCGACTGCATGCATGCATGCAGTGTGGCACTACCTCTTATCACCTCTTAATCGTGAAGAAGTTACCACCCGCCCTATATGGTCTCGTTTTTAGATGTTTTTGAGTGTGAACTCACAGTTGTCATATGCAACTACAGAACGCGCGTGGCCCGACACGTTTTTAGGGTTCCGTATCTCAAAGAGAAAAAAAGGAACCCTTATAGGATCGCTTTGTTGTCCGTCTGTCTGTACGTTTGTCAAGACCTTTTTCTCTAAAACGCGTGAAGGGATTAAGCTGAAATTTTTGTCAAATACGAAGGTCAGTTACGTCTTGATGCCTTGAAAAAATCACACTTCTAAGTTAACGAAATAAAAAGTCATAGCCAATTATGCACAAATTTTGTATGAAAACTTACTTTGTCGAAAACCTAAAATAATCGGGTACTTCCCGTTGACCTGGAGTTGTAAAATTTGGCAAGAAGTAAGAACTTATAGCACATATATAGGAATAAATCTGAAAACTAGTAAATTATATGTAGATCATTGGAAAAATCATTATCAATTTATAACTAATTCGCCTGATAAATGTGTGCCGCAACCGTCTATAGACGGCTGCGGCTAATTTCTTAACGGTAAGATTATTGTGGCATTTGTGTTACATAATTATAGTAAATATCAAAAGCAAAGCATTTCGGTATATTCATTGTTACATATTATTAGTTATATTATTGTTTCCCTTTGTCAAATCGTACACCAATGAGCTGCCGATGATTGACTTAATAAGATTTGTAGACAGTTTAATGCTTATCTGATGCAGACGTTTCGGAATGTTGAATTTAATTAATAATCCCAGGAAGCTTACCGCAATATCATTAGTGTATACTGTCTGATCACCTTCAAGATGCTTCGTAATCGGGTTTCTGTTATAGCCGCCCTCTATATTGAGATAAGAGAGAGAGAGAGATATATACAAGGTAACTTTTTGGTAACCGGCCAAGAAAGTAAACATTACTCCATGGTGTGTTTTACAATTTATAGTCTTTCGTTAAATAAAATACGATTTGAAATGGTCCTTAAAGAAATGCATCGATCGTTGTTCGCACACGAAGGCTCAAACATCTGACGGACGCCGGAGGCCTGCCGGCATCGATCCAGGGACACGTACAGAGTTCAATGCCATTCGAGTCGAGTATTCACTTATAGTTAGTACACGATAATATTTTTAGTATGGGTCAAAAAGAAATATTTATTATTTTTTTTATTTTATAAATCGAATATATTATCGATTCTAAACCAAATCTGAAAATTTGGTTGCTGACCAAAAAGTAACCCTGTATACACAGAGCATCTTACAATGCACGATTGAGTGCACGAATACAGAACGTTCATTCTCTATCCCTCGTTCCCCTATACACATGTGAGGCAGTCCGATACCACTGGCACGTACATGTACATATGCGCTATCGAATTTATAATATAATTAGGATTTATATAATATATTAACCTAAAATGTGTGAGTTTGAGCGGTTTTAACAACAAATAAAAATGAAATAAAAATACGAAACTCTGGTCATCTGAACCAACGCGTTAAAAAGCGGGAGTTTTCCTGAAAGGAATTCGTAGTGCCGGTGCTTGCGTTCTGTCTTTTTGAGTAGGAGCACTTTGAGTACATCAAGTAAGGCGCGCCAAGTTTCACAAAACTTTTAGAATAAGCTCTTGTGCGACAACCTACTAAATATATTCTCAGGCGAGGTAATGCTTGTCTTACACTAACTTAACGTTTAAAAATGTTAATCGAGTAGTCGTCATTGTCTTCCTTTCTCCCCCTGTCCATAGTACACCGGCTACTTACACACCGCACGAAACGCTATTCCACTCTACGCCGGTATAGTGTAAGCTAGATCAATTTGGCTGCATGCATGCACTACTTTACTTTTCAATATTGTTGCAATGTGAACAGCCATACTTAAGGTTAACCTAAAAAGAAGATATAGGTAGCTCAAACTCAGCTTGAGAAATTCTATTACATAAAAGCCTATAACTAAACAATACAACGCATATAAGTTAATTCATACATTATTTTATGCATATTACTAATATGTATATCCTTCCCGATCATAATTGCCCAATTACCGGAAAATCTCCGCACGAAACTCGAGAGCTTGGCTGTACTCTACGGCCGTATTGTGCAGCTTGCGGTACCTCCCCGACCGTGACGACCCAATTTGGCTGCAATAAAGATCAGTGGTTAATTTAGTAACTTTCCGTCAAGTATCCTGGTTGGTTCATTTAGGCCCTATGCAATAAAATGAACAATTTTGTTTAGATTTTAAATTGCCTCGAGAAGTGGAATACTATAGAGAAAGCGCTGAGTAGCGACATTTTCTTGCTCATTTCCTTGTAGCGTTTTGTAAGTCGTTGCGCTAACTGCCGCCCGACGAAGGGCCGAGGACAGTTAACTTTATCCGCATTTTTTGGTGGCCTACAATTAAAATCAAGGCTTGACCTGGTTTCCTTTCTAAACATTAACAAACACTTGGGGATATCTTTTATATAAAAAAATTGTTACAATAATGGTCTGTCCCTTTACATTACCATACCGTAGGCATAATAATAAAGAAACCAAGCTGTTCTGAACCACATGTGCTGCCATCTAGACGTGTTCAGCATAATTATTGTAATACCGGTGTGGGCCGCGTGAGGCCGCGTCGGTCGCTGCCGCGCTGTTGCGACGCGTGAGTTTTGAGTAAGACGCCATTGTTGTTGCATCTCTTGAGAGATCGGCGCGTAGTTAATTGTTTACGCCTTTTTGTTTTTACGCCTTGTTTGATGCCGCTGAGATCGGACGCGTACATAATTTAAGACTTGAGTTTATGATTGCTAAGTTAAGTTAAGTGTTGGTTCCCCTTTTGATATTATCGGGAGTGTAAATTAATTGACTAACTAAATGAACTTGTGATTGATTTGTGTTTGTGTAAAAGTACGAAAGACTATTAAGAACCATTGTTGAAAGGCTTGCCTAAAAAGATTCATATCTCTGGCGGATTGTAGCTTAACGGAAGGCTAAGTATATCTTATTACATGCTTGAAATTTATGGCCATAGGTTTTAGAGGTTAATGTGATATATATTAAGCCGGACCCTGGAGACACAAGGTAATTGCACCTATTAAGTTTAATATAGCTCTGCGTAATCGCAGACAAGGTTCATTCTGTTTTGTGCCCTGAGTATATCGTTCCTTCCACTGCGCAATAAATCCAGGGTTAGAACTGAACACAAGCAATAAAATAAAAAGAAACGATGAAATTTATGAACTTTACATACCTTCATCTCGCCGCCTTTTTTGGTAACGCAGGGGAATAGAAACCTTTACGCACGCTACCCAGGAGCCCGGGTGGCTCAACCGTATACAGTCTCAGACTTGGGAACTGGAGTGACCTACCGACTACCGGCAAACGGATCCCTCCAAGGCAAGGCCCGACTTCTCCCTGGGAACTATCAGGCCGCCTCTGAACAGTCCCTACTACGACGTCGGAAACGGTCAGAAACCCGTCCTGACCCCCGGCCGCAGACGGATCTGATTTGAGACAAATTTGTGGAGTACTGGGGCCAGGGGTTAGGACGGCAGCCTGACTTCATTGCGTGGTACCGACGGCGTAGTAGTGTCTGTTCAATGGTAGCCGGACAGTCCCCAAGGAGGAGAAGTCTGGCCTTTTCGCCGAGACCAGCCTGTCGCTGAAGAAAGGAAAAGAGTATTGCACTCCCAAGTGTCGGGCCCGACATAGGTCTAAGAGCCACTCGGGCTCCTAGGTATCAAAGATAAATTCCCCTGCGTTAACAAAAAAAGCTTCTGTTAAATAAGGCTTGCTCAACCGCTGGTACAGTTTACCATCATATACGTCAGTCACGCTGTTACCAGTTACGAATGTCTTACCCTTACTCAAATGATAATATACTAGTTTTAGTTCAATCTATTTTTAATATACCTAGTCATTGCCATTTCTACTTTTCTTACGACTCAACTACACTCACTTACATCATACCACTTTTTATTTTGAATTAACTAGAATGGCACGAATTAAAAAAAACTAATTTTAAGAGTAACCGGAGCAGTTTGAAAAAATCTCTTCATATTAGATAGTCCATTTGCCGTAGAATGTTATACTGCGCTACCACCACGATATCGTAAACAGGAGTGTAATAATGACTACACGTGAAACCGCAGGGCGCTGCTACTAGCAGTCCTCAAACTACGTGTTATTTGCAAAGTAACGTCTCGTTTCAGTTCTCGGCTTGTTTGCGCTATAATTATATGTTTAGTTCAGACTCGCTTTGAAGTCTATCACACTTTCCCTTTGAAGACAATTATTACATTTAGTTCATTATTCATCGTTAGTATTATGGGATCAGTTGCTAGTTAAGTGTGAAATATTACGTAACGTGTGTAATGTATGTACTATGTAGGTACGACTTATATAATTATAAAGCCATTATTTAGAAGTCTAAAAGTTTATCGTCATATATATCAGATACGTAAGAAATGTAATAATTATGCAAATGTATAAGACTTATAACAGTGTTTATATGACGCTTAAATCTGACTTGCAACGGATATAATTTATACAGTAAGGGTTCAGTTGAAGGCTATTAGAAAACTTTTAATATCATCCATGATATTTAAGCCACGTACAATGTACGTATAATAAAATAATATCTGTTCGATCGGAGACATAAAGTTGAAGGTGCGAAGTAAATGGCCTTTCGCGGGCATAGATCTCCCCGAGTTTGGACGCGCAATAAAATATTATTTACACGTTAAAGTGCCGTCATGTCGTACATAATATGTTTTGTGACATTATTCAAATATGTATTGAAATATATAATTTTTCAAAATTTCTGGATAGAAAGCTAGACCGTCAGGTTGGAAACTGACCCCATTGCACTGTTCCGGCGTTTTAGTAGGGACTATTATAAGGGCAGCCGGACAGTTCCGAAGCAGGCGAAGTCTGGCCTTTTCGCCGACTCCAGCCTGTCGCTGGAGGGATCCTGTTGCCGGTAGACGGTAGGGGCAACCCAGTTGGCGGGCCCGATACCGTATCCGGCTGAGCTACCGGGGCTCCTGGGTGGCGTACGCAAAGGCTGGATGGCGTACGCAAAGGCACGCCACCCCATATACCTATAAAAAGATTTACCAAATCACACAGAAAGAATGCAGACATAATATAATCGTACAAGCCGTTTCTTAAGAGTTTGTAGGTACTTACTGTGACACGTGTCCATTTTATAAATTATAAGAGATAATCTATTTAGAAACTCTTTAAAATAACGGATTATTTTTAGGGACAATTTGTTATTCTTACCAGAATAAAAGCCTATTATATTTTTAAAATAAGGAAAAGAGAATATACAAGTATTACTCATTATATTATATTTTATTATTCATTATGTTTAAATTTTTAGTCCAATAAAAGCGCTTTTAAAATTCTTGTAAGAGTTCCATTTTTCGAATATCCTTTTATAGGATATACTAGGATTAATCCTCTCCACAATATACAAATATTATAAAAGGAAGTCTCCCGCTGCCTCTTTTTGGCTGTCTGAACGCGATAAAGTTGAAAATTACCGACCGGACTTTTATACGGTTTTTAACAATGGAAAGAGCGATTCTTGAGAAAAGTTTAGGTACATAATTTACTATGTTTTGATCTAAACTAACAGATATACGGCATTAAAGGTTGAAGAAGTCGCAAGAATTCTCGCTAACTCCTAAGCTACGGGCGCCGCGTATACTAGCAAAGATACAGTTGAGTAATTAACTAACAAATTCAAAATTTATTAAAATGCTCCAAACAAGTCCGCTATAACATATCTCTATCTTTTACGGTTGACTTACACCGCTTTTATTTTAAAATTTTTAGTTTTAAAACATAACCTTATTTGAAGCCTATTTTTTAAGTTCAGGTTTAATCCTTGTTCGAATGAATATGTTAGTTAGATTAGAAATTTAATGCACATTTAAATTACTCTTCACACTGTATCAATGAAATGAACAGATCTTTAGATATCGTCCTTAGAAGCAGCGAAACATTTAACGCTTGACGAGGCAGCGTTGGTTCTTGAGATGTCCATAATATTTGAGGAGTTCCTTCAATTTCACCAGGATCCCATCATCAGATCGTGACCGGGCAACGGGGCCACCTGCATATCACCTTTATCACATTAAAACACATTCCGAATCCTTACTAAATTACTCCTATTCTAACTAATGATGACCTACTAAGCTTCAGACCAAATAATTTTTTATATTTAATGTTATGAAATAAAAAAAAACATACAATATAATATAATATATAGTTATTGAAAATATTGAAACCCATTGAACATAATCCAATTCGTATAATTAAATTACAGCTCTCAGGATAACGAAAAAAGATACAGTCGATTAATGAACTCCATTTTGGATTTGACTGTATATTTTATTCATTCAAAAGCAATTTCCATTCACGAAAATAATTGAAATTGAGTCATTGCTACGTGTTTTGTTTTTTTTTAATATATTTTGAAAATTATTTAAATTATAATTGATGCATAATGTGAAAAGAGCAATTGGAGCCATTTGGTGATTATTAATTCCCATCAACATCGGCCTAGACCAGCGGTCAGCAGCCTGCGACCCGCTGACGCCCTGCTTGCTGCCCGCGAACATCTAATAAATAAGATATTGGTTAGTGTTTGATGAGTGCATGTGTACATGCATGATATACACGATACATTGTTGACGGATCAGGGCGACACACCATCCATGCACATGCCCTCTGGGGCTGTACTGATCTAAGGCATCTAGGTGACATATGTCACTGTCACTTAACAGGTAGGAGAGGCCCAACTAAAAAAAAGAATGGTAAACTGGGCTTTTTAGGTGAATATCACAAGTGCGGCCCACGCTTAGTTTGTTTTGCCGCCTTGCGGCCCGCGACTGCTGGCATAGACTGATGGGTTGTTCTCCCATATCCCACCTCCACTACGGATCATATGCACTCACAAACAGCATAGCCATCACTTTAAAGGCGGTATGATGTAATCGCGCCTACCCAAAAAATCCTCTACGATCTATTTATTTATATTTTATTGTGTAGGGGGCCAAACGAGCAGTTAGAGCCATTTTTATGACAACCGACTCCCAAAGACATCTGCAAAGAGGCTATGCAGATGCGCAGCCCTTCTTTCTCTTCCTACACCGATCTTTGCAATCTTTGCGAAGACAAAAAGTAATAGAAAAAAATGAGCTTGTAGTGGATGTAAATGGAGTTAAAAGGCTGCTAAAATGGCTGTCTTTGTAAACGAATTAACGCAAAAGCTTTTACATGTACAAAGTGATTATCCCTAACAATATTAGTTATGCTGTTTTTAAAGCGTACGTTTAGGACGAACCCATTTAAAATTTAGTTTTCAAGCGATTAGCATATTTATGAATCTTAATTGCGCATAAATAAGACCCTGTTTTAATTATAGATGTCTGATATTATCCCCAGATATATTCAGGAGGCTGCAGTAGTTTAAAATCATTTTTAATTCATTTATAAATTCTATAGTAATATTAATCTATACATATAATAAAACGATAAAATCCATGTGTCCATTGAATATATTTACGAAAAACTAGTTGGGGGCGATCTTAAAATAGTATTAGAACACTTTTCAATGTTTCCTAATTTTATGTTTGTTTGTATGTCCAGGCTAATTTCCGAAACTACTGGACGGATTCGAATAAAACTTTTTGTGGTGTTTACATAGTAAGCCTGGTCAACATCTAGAATACTATAATTATACTTTTTCCGACGGATTTTAAAATTTAAAAGAATTATAGGTAATATTTAATATACCTACGATACGCGAACGAAGTGCGTTGATTTTTATTATAATAAAACCAGGTCAAGTGCGCTGGCCTCCTTTCTCCTCCCTCCTCCATGGGTCAACGGCTACTTTCACACCGCACGAAACGCGACAGCATAGCTGTCACTTTACACCGGTCTCGTTTACACGAGTCTCTTCCCGGTCGTACCGGTCCAATTCGGCTGCATGCAAGCACTATGGCACTATCTTTTACATTTTAGGTAAATCACGAAACTAAAGTAGTGTTTCGGTTGATCCAACAATAGACTCACACACGGACTACACATGGTAACTTGTAGGCAAAAGCTAGTACATATTGTTAATATCATAACGCAGTGACGAGAACGATAAAGTAAATAGTATGTAGTAAGTAAGTAGAAACACACGTCTCGGGTCTCAAGAGACGGCCCCGAGGGATAGTGTCTTTCTTGTTTCCATTATTGAAATATAACACAAGAACATAAATGTACGGAAATTCAATTTGTATCAACTTTGTATCAACAAACGTTTTATATACCTTTTTATTATATTAATATTCAGCAGGATCAAGTCGGCGCATATCAGATAATTTCGAAGTTAAATGACGGATATGTGGATTGCCCTCGAGTTTTTTTGGCTTATTTACCTTAAGCCCCATGGTACTACCTGAAACTTCAAGCTCAAACTTGAACCATGGCTAAATGTATACTGATAACAAAAACCAAGGGACACGTTACAACAGTATGTGTCCTTCTTTACACTTAAAGGATTACACTTAAACATATACGTCATGCTTCTCTTAACAGATACGAACATTTTTTTCAGACTGATACTTCGTACCTTACCTATGTTACGTATTAGTTATTCGTACTCTATATTGTGATATGTCTTTAATGAAAATTTCTATTCTACACAAGCTCATCAGTGTCAAACTATATAATAGCATATCTTCGGCGTTATTCACCGAACTAAGTAATTTCATTGACGCTTGTCATGAGCACACCTGGTGGTTAATTAATTATCTATTCTGTATAGAAGCAGAGCTATCAGTTGCGTAATTAATAACAAATGAACGTCACAAAATGTTTTCAAAAGGGGTGGCCACTTTAACACTCCAGTCACTTGAATTGACTAGCTATTGACAAACCGCACGAAACAGATCGTTATATCCAAATTAAAAAGCTATAATGTAAGCGAGAGATGTGAGAAAGAGATAAAAAAATAAAGTTTAATTATAAGATATTTATTATCATTTATATAAATTATGGAACAAACAATGTTTTTGTTTATAAATTATAACCGTCAGATGCGAAGTAAAATTAACTTCAAAATTACTTATGTCAACATAATAATAATAATTTATTTCAACCAGTATATTAATTATATTAATTAAATCAGCGTAATGAATAGCACACATGCTTCTAACCTACATTTCACTTTATTAGGTCGCATAAAACACAATCATAATATATGTTTATTAAAGACGTCATAATGGCTTCAGTGGAACAGTTGACATCAACTGTTGTGTTATTGGCGTACCGACATTAAATAGTAAGACTCATTTGATTTATAAGACCATGCTGGTTGCGTAATATAATATACCGTGACAACCTCTCAACAACCTTTCCGTGTATGGAAATCGGTAGACCTACAATAAAAAAATGTAATTTTATTTAACATAATACGCTATTTTTTGGCAAATGAGCAGTCGGAGCCATCCTCATGACTACCGAGACCCATAGGCATCCGCACAAAGGCCACACATATGTGTTGTCCACCATACTTCTCCCTCTTAGATGGGCTGGCTACCTACAAAGTGCACGAAACGCGTCAGCACAGTCAGCAAGAATTCGAGAGAACAGAATCAAATATAACGCCATGTAACTACATTGATTCTATTCCGTAGAACATATTCCGGTGAATAAATGATATTGTACCTCATTACATCCGCGGCTGTCCAGGCGATACATGCTCATGAGTTATCTCGTCGGTCGAAACTAGGAGCTATAGTGAAATAAATTTACACTGCAAAATTGAATATAGTTATAAAAATATAACACACTAACATTGTTTAGATTAAGTTCAAACAATTCATTTAAAAAAGGAAAGGTTGGGCTATTGTTTATGAATGCAATTGATAGGGCCGCCTTGAACGTTTATTAAATGAAATGAATGAAGTGAAAATCTTTTATTCAAAAAAGAGTTTTACAAATTATTTTTTGAACACTTATAACTACCACCTAGTAAATATTAGCAATGCCCAACGGTTCTATTTACTTAAAATTTATCCTAAGTGAATAAAACACATGTACAAAAATTCTCATTTATAACATTATTAGCATAAATAGTAATAATAAATAAATAGTATAGTATTTAAATATTAGGAATATCATAATCCTCATAGCCCATCTGCTCTTATAATTTGCATCAAACCTCATCGAGGTAAAAATAATATAATGTAATGTTGTAGATATATAATAAACTAACTGGTGCCCGCGACTTCGCACGCGTAGCGTAGTTCTATTATAATCAAAGTGATTTGTTATTGTTTGCTTGCAGTGTGTAAAAAAAACGTGTCTAGGGCGTGTCGGGCCACGCGAAGTTTAGGGTTCCGTAGTTGCGTATAACAATTTTGAGTTCGCTTTGAGATCTCTAAATATATCTATAATCTTTTTAAAGACCTTTACAACGATTCTCCACACTATGGGTTATTGGATAAGAAAAAAATTACCCCCATTTTATTTGTATGGGAGCTACTCCAAAACAATTGTTTTCAAAATTTTTTTCATCAATTTTTGCACCTAATTATAACTTTCTAGTACTTGTAGTCTCTGAGTAAAACCGCGGCCAGACAGACGGACATGACGAAACTATAAAGTTACTCCTTGTTTACTATGGCACCCTAAACAGATCCACCAAGATACAAAAACATTTTGTATGCACTTAAATTTAATTCCTCTTAACTTTTCGTATAAATAAGCTAAATTGCTTTCTTGGCATTCAAAAAAAATTATAAAAAAACACTGTATAGAAAATTTATGGCGGTTGCGGCCTCTTCATTTCTCACTACAAAGAAACGACTTACACGATAGTAGAAAAGGAAATACGCGGGAAAACGTCCACAATGTTTATTGCTCTTGTGTTGCTATTATATTTTATATTCCTTATGTCGCTAAAAGTACAAATTTATATTCATACATTCAGCGAAAACAATCGAATTGTATAAGAAAATCTTGTGCAAACAGACTAATCAATCTCCGTAACGAATAGATAGATTCTACTAAAATTTCACCAAAATAATATGTATGTCCAATTTATATATGGTTATAATATCACGAAATAATTATTTTCAAGCTACAAAAAAGACAAATATTCGACAGTCAATGGAAAAATACAGAAAACTAGGTTACCAAACTAAAAATAACTCTTGTAAAGAGGGAGTAGCTGATTGTCTTCTGGAAAACATCCAAATCTCAGATCAAACATCACGTAGTGTACATAAACAAAGACAAACGATGCACTCCTCGGAACTAGTTTCTACATCATCATCAGCTAAGTTATGCAATGTTAAACTTTTAGCCGATGTTTAGCTAAGACAGCCAACTCCATAGAGACCAGCCAACTGTGTAGGACATAATATGCTATTATTATATATCCAAGTATTTGCAGACACAGCTACCCTATCAATATTTCTTAAACCTCTATACCTAGTTATTCTTCATAAAAATACAAGACGTGCACATACTATTACGCAGATGTCTTTTGCCATCATTAGTTATCAAACGGCTCGCACAGCCCATTTTCCCCAAATATTCCAAAAAAATAATTTAATTTCAAATAAATTTTCATATTCAAATAAATCCTATTAATATTATAAATGCGTTTGTATGTTTGTTTGTTACTTCTTCACGCAAAAACTGCTGAACCGATTTTCATGAAATTTGGCACACACCTGGAGAGTAATTTGGATTAACACATAGAATAATTTTAATTCCGAAATTGGGGGGATTATGGGATTCCATGGGATGATTTTCCACGAGATCGAAATTCACGCGGGTAAAACCGCGGGGCGTAGCTAGTTTTCATATAAGGCTAGCGCCCATGGGCCTACCCAGGTTCTGAGCAAAGGGGGGGCAAATTTGGTTTTAAGTAGTATTCACTGATAGTAAGTAGGAAGTTAAGAGAATCCAGGGAGAGGGCAGCTGCCCCGACCGGGGGGGTCGGTCGGCCCCCCGCGGTACGCTCATGCTAGCGCCTCTATTTCCTTTTATGAATAATCAAAATCTTTGGTTGTTCATTTGTGAGTGCTATCCCAAATTACTATTAACCTAGATCTGAAGTGCTGTTCCCAACTTTGATCATTATTCAGGGAAGCTTTGCCGCGCCAACGGTCCCCGCACCCGGCTATAATCATGAATTGGGTATTAACTTCTAACAGAACAAACATCCCAAACTAATAATAATAATTTGGAGCTTTAAAGCTTACAAACATTATCCATCAGTACAATCTATATCTATACATTTAAACTGTACTGTAGAAGACGTCATTCTGTCTGTGTCTTGAGCGGCTTTCATTTAAAAACTACTAAACCGGTAACTAGGGTATAATTTATCAATATAGCTTAATACTATTGAATGTTATGGTATAAAGTATTTTCCTCAAGAACTGCCATCCGCAGTATTAGACCTTAAGCGACGATACAATTTTACAGTTGGTATCTCGACTTGAAATACACTATTGTAGGGCAAAATAACGGATGCATAATTCGCCCACATAACATTACACGTTACCATGACAACATATTTTCCAATAATGACAAGACAACGGTTGTCGGGTCAACTAGTTATTAAATAATCTTATTTACAAAGGGATCCCAAAATTAATTTCACGGTTCACGTGCGGTACACTAAACGTTTAACCGGAGAGAGTAAGTACTGCTCTTAAATCTGGTAATATTTTATGACTTTCATTAGAATCAGGAGAGTTGAAGCACTAAAGCGATCTTGTACAAATATTTGAGAAACTATTTTTAATAAATGGGGATTATATTAAATGAAAATTATTAAAAGTTCTGCTTAGATTAAACTTTAATAATCGAATTAAAGTATACGTACGTAACGTTCGTTTTAGTGTAACGCTTGGTGAAGAAACACAAAAATGTATTTTATAGCGTCCAGGGGTAAAGAGCAATCAAAGCTTTTTGATAAAGATCATATTATAGATGGCGTTGCTCTTCGTAAACTCATTCTCATTTCACTTCCCTCCATACACCACTCTAATAAATCACATGACAGGAACATGACATCACATAGTTAACTAAAGCGGCCAGGGTGGACCCTACTTTTGACCTAATTTTGCTGCGCAGCGAGGATAGAAATGTGGATGCGATCAGAAGTAGGTGGGGTTGCTACATTACTTAACCTTACAATTGCTCTGCGACGGCCGTAAAGGTGCCCTGATGCTAAGCAATTCCGGGACACCTCACTAGTGGCGGCACTCACAACGCTCGCGGTTGTTTTAGGTGATAACTGTCAAAACCCCTTACCAGGAGTCCTCCGTGAAACCGGAACCCATCCAAGACCGGTAACGGGGCTTACATGCATTTCATTGTGACACCAAAAAAAATAAGATGGACCTGATCTTCTAAGTTCTAGCTTTTGGTGATATATTTATGCTAGCTGCGCCCCGCGGTTTCACACGCGTAAATTTCGATCCCGTGGAAAATAGAAAATCATCCCATAGGAAAATTTTTTCGGGGTATAAACTATCCTATGTGCTAATACAAGTTACCCTCTATATGTGTGCCAAATTTCATGAAAATCGTTTCGGCAGTTTTTGCATGAAGGAACAACGAACTAACAAACATACAAACTTTCGCATTTATAATATTAGTAGGGCAAAGAAGTGAATTCGACTTACAAGAATAATTAATAAATACGGTACATCAATAGAGTAGTGAGTCTGTTGTTACGATTATTATTACAATTTTATTAACTCACTTCGGATATTTAGAAAGAAAAGGGCAAACACTTCGTCAAGTGTTGATTCAGGCGGGGGAATGGATGAGAATAATGAGCCAACATTACCAACTGTTGCTTGATTACATTTCTAATCTCAGTCTGTGGTTCAATTTCATCTACTTATTTGTTTCACTTCCGTTTCTTTCTGTTTTGTCGGTGGAGCTGTCGAGTACTCGGTGTTGAGCAATTACTTTCGAAGTCCATAAATATTCATACAACCAATGTCAAGCAGATACGTTACTGTAAATTACAATGTTTCCTAGTGGGCTCTCCGGACTCTTACAAACCCATTGTACTTCCACATTATGGGATGACCATAATATTATACTCTCTTATCCTGCGATCTTAGTAAATGTGTTTTTTTACGCAACTGCATCAGGAGAGGTCACCCCTGAAGATGAGTCTAGCTTATCCTTGTACGTTCAGATCTTACAGATATAAGATAAAGTTCAGGGTCAGGATCAGGACAAAAAAATTTAAAAACATTGAAACTTTTCTAACACTGTTTTAACATCGCCCCCAATCAATTTTTCGTAAATATATTCGATGTTTCAAAAACAGACACACGGATTTTACTGTTTCTTTATATGTAAAGATATTATAATTTAAGAATTTTTCTATTGATGATATTTAGAGTTCTCCTTAACAAAGCGCTTAGAGATATTATATACCTATAACCGATAAAATTAAATGGAATCAGGAATACATGTATCGGTATAATTCTCGAACTATTCAGACATGAACAACTACAAAAATCAAAATTAATTATGTTTTTTTTATAGCATAGGAGGCAAACGCGCAGTTGGGGTCACCTGATGTAAAGTGATCACCTACGCGCTCAGACATTCGTAACACTAGAGGTCTAACAGATGCGTTGCCGAACTTTGAGGAAAGAATAAGCTTTTATGGTTTTATTATAATATGTATAGTAATATTATAAAGAGGAAAGATTTGCTTGCTTGTTATGAATAGGCATAAAATGTGTGTGTGTGTGTGTGAGTGTGACACGAGCTACACTGTGAGACGCAGCTATTATAGACATGTATTTTGTACATTGTTTACATTTGTAGTAAACACACATATACAGTCTCCACGCGCACTCATGTTACCAGCGGACCGGTATAACCAGGTGAACCTTAGGTGAACTCAAGGGATGGGCATTTGTCGCCTGTCTAATGGAGCGTGGCTGAGTGCTCTATGCGTAGTCTCTCGGGTAGATGGA
>LUGF01012311.1:0-15461 GCA_001625245.1 Calycopis cecrops
TTTTTAATTTATAAGTTCATATTTTAATTATAATAATCCTAATTTATAAAAGTTAACTTTTTGGCATATTTTGAGAGTGCAACAATCATAACTAAGGGTGCTTACATAGAGAAATAGGTTACCGGTACCGAGAAAACTTGTTTTTGTTGTACCTTAACTCAATACACTTCCACGGCTGCCATGTCTTCAAACAACGTTTACTAGCACTTGGGGACCGCTTATTGCGATATCGACTTACTGCAATTTATAGTTACAACGTCCAAGCGAATATAAACTATAGCCTATTGTATTAAGGTGCTAAATTATTTGTTTTATGTGTGACGGTATAAATCATTTTTCCTGGTTATAAGATATTTGTACCTGTTAGTTTCTTATTATCCCTTATTTATGATATTTGTGGTGTTACTTATTTTTGTAAGACGACAATATTTGCGAGAACTCTTCGTTAATTGAATAAGCTGAATGAACGTTTATAGATAAACGTTTGGGGCGATGTTTTGGGAAAATGTTTTCTTTGTTTTTATATCATAATCACCTTTGCTGCGTATTCAGCTGCTTTATAAGACTATCCTGACAATACCAGTAAGAGCAGAAAACTACAATTTCAAGGTTAAGGACATCCATAGCTAATCTAGCCTATTGATTAGTAGTCGATTACCTCTTCCCTTATGTTACTCACAGATTCTTCAATATGGCTGGAACACAGTAAAGGGCATCACGTAAAGGCTATAATTCCTAAATAGTCGCTGCTTTTTACTGTAAGCATTTTAATACGTAAATGCACTTCACGTTACACAATGCAAAAAGTTAATTTTCTCCTAAAATTCGAAATAAATAAACACTTTAAAATGCTTTGCATGTGAAATGTCTAGTGAAAATTATTTGCTCGTTGAAATGACGTCGCATCCAGTGATTCTATACCGCATACTCTCGCCGCATTCTCGGAACTCGAGAAATTAATCTCTGTACAAATTAAGATAATGGAATGCTATTATTCACATAATAGAAATATTTCACCGCAAATTTTGCTCTCAAAAATAGATAATTATATATGAATATTATAATTATTCGGAATTAGCGAGAGTTGCTATTTCTGCGTTGTATAGACGAAGTACCTTACGCTTACAGTAAGCGGCAACTAAGTGGCAGCAATTGTGGTACTCGCACACGGCACGAATAGTGGCCCATTGAGAAGGAGGTCAACCGCATATCACGTTATTGTAACCTCTATACGAATATTAACGAAAGTGCTCGCAGACGTGAATCGCTTGCCCTCCATTTTTAACCTTTCTTTGGTGACACGTATTTGGCTTACATCGTCGTTGGCGCCGGTATCACGCATCGGGTTTTTTTAAACAAGTTTTTTAAAGTTTACTTTTTATGTGGAAGGTATTAAAGTTGAATTCTTTCTTAATGATTAAATAATAAGAATTTCATAACTCAAATATATTTTATTAAGTTTAGATAACAAGTTTAGATCATGCGATGAAATTTCAAGGTATTTAAACAAAACTTATTTGAAATTATTTCACAACCAACATTTATATTGAAAAATAAAATCAATATGAATCAATTATTGTATGACATTCTAACGGACAAACGTTCCACATACCATAAACTAACACCACAAGGTTATTCACTTTTTTACTCATACACCTATACTCTGAATCTATATCATGTGGTCTGGTGCAAAAAGTTCAAGTATAAAATTTATAGATTCGTTTTGCTATACTTTTCGTGACATATCATTTCCTAAACATGATTGCCTGCAAAATATTTTCGATAAACCGCCGATCAATTTCAAAAGAAATCAATGAAAAACCGGCCAAGTGCGAGTCGGACTCGCGCATGAAGGGTTCCGTACCATTATCTACTCAAACGGGAGCTTATCTTTTGTATGGGAGCAAAACAATCACGTTTATTGTATGGGGGCACCCTTAAATATTAATATTATTTAATTTTTTTAGTATTTGTTGTTATAGCGGCAATAGAAATACACCATCTGTGAAAATTTCAACTGTCTAACTATCATAGTTTATGAGATACAGTCTGGTGACAGACGGACGGACGGACGGACGGACATCGGAGCCTTAGTAATAGGGTCCCGTTTTCACCCTTTGGGTACGGAACCCTAAAAAAGACTGTAGACAGTCTAGCAGACAACTGAAACAAAGTTTACAATCTAAACAACAAAAATAAGTATTTAAAAAATATATGAATTCAGTTGGGGAAAAGAATTACTAATATTAAATTATATAATCATAATAGGTAAAATAAATACAAAAAAATGTTTCACTTACTTAGTTCGTAATCCCGGTATCACCGACCGGGTTGACATTGAAAATCGAGCAAAGTGCGCCCGTGTTTGAACCAACTAAGGCCTATTGGAGGAAAAAAGAAAATGAGGCCTTTTTATGTGCCTTTGTATATACAAAACGCTACAGCATAGCTTTAGCGTCATGTCTTACCCCCGGCTGTTGTATTAGCGAGACCGAATATTTCCCTGCGGAATGAAGCACTCTTAGTTATGCATACATCCATAATTTCATCCAAAATAAAATAACTTATCCTGTAATTAGAACAGTGTTATAAATAAATGGCCGTTGAATGGTTGTTGAAAAAATAGAGCCGGAAAAAAGGGTTAGCAGGTCTTCGAGACTTTGAGGTCACGTTGAAGTCTTGTAAGAGGATCGGAACGAGTCGCCTTTGTCCTGCGAATAATAGGGCATTCTGTAAAAGTTTAAGAATGTACTTTTCTACAACAAGTGGATATTGTTTTAATGAGAAGTTATTTGTACTTATATTTATAGTGCCTTTCCTTTCTAATAATCCTTCTCCTTCAGTAGTAATTTTGTGCACAGGTTAAATAAATAACCACTTACACTTTTGGGAAGAGGTAGTGCCACACTGCATGCTTGCATGCAGTCGAATTGGGCCGGCACGACCGGGGAGGTACCTCTCGCTTACACGAGACTGGCGTAAAGTGACAGCTGTGCTGTCGCGTTTCGTGCGGTGTGTAAGTAGCCGGTGGCCCATGGAGGTGGGAGGAGAAAGGAAGGCAGCGCATCTGTATAGCCCCTATGCGGATATTTGTGGGCGTCGGTAGTCATGAAAATGGCTCCGGCTGCTCGTTTTCCCTCCTATATCATAAAAAAAAAAACTTAACAAGTTGTTATAAATGACAACTCGATACTATGGGTGGAATATTGAAGTGTAGGTATATCAGTGGATTTAGCATTAACTAATCATATCAAATAGAGATTTTATAACATATTATAAATTGCAAACAAGAAGTTTAAGTCTTGTAGCAAATACCGATGTCCATAGACATCTACGTGATTGTTATGTAAAAGTTTTGTCATCTTTATCTTCCCTCGTGTGGCCCACAATGGCTCATCGGAAAGCTGAAATTCGATAATCACACGAAACAAGACAACAAATTAGATGTCACCTTGCAGCGTCCATTCATCGGAAAGCTGAAATTCGATAATCACACAAAACAAGACAACAAATTAGATGTCACCTTGCAGCGTCCATTCATGCCCATGCCTGCCGGCATAATTTGGTATGCGTAACATCGCACCTTACTGAATATGATCAAATGTAACACGATTTGTTTTAGTTGTGCCACTACAGCCATTTAAGTAGGAAAACCACATTAAAATTCAGGTGAGAAATTACAGGTGTAATTTCTACAAGCCAACTACTAAAGTTGTATATGTAATTGTGTGAGGTAACGCGTACCCTATGTCATCCGCTCCTAATCGCAGTCCACGCATGTCCCTGCGAGGCCCACTGATAAGGGCTTATCGCACACATAATTATAAGCTATACGCCGGGAGCTTTATTTTGTCAACGTCGACCTATTAATGAAATTGGAAAACAGAGTTATTAACAAACTAGATGCGCCCCGCGGTTTCACTCGCGTAAATTTCGATCCCGTAAAAATAGAAAATCATCCCATGGCATCCCATAGGAACATTTTTTTGGGATAAAAACTATCCTGTGTTAATTCAAGTTACCCTCTATGTGTGTGCTAAATTTCGTAAAAATCGGTTCAGCAGTTTTAGCGTGAAGGAGTAACAAGCAAACAAACAAACAAATACCTATACAAACTTTAGCATTTATAATATGATAGGAATTAGGATAAGGATTAGGATTAAAAATTAGGAATTAGGATTCGGTTAGAGATTACAATATCCTAATATTGCGCAGTCAGCAATTTGTTTCATTCTTATTGCAAAATGCAAATGAGCGGTGTTTACGTTTATTAGATATTTAATGGAGCAAAATAGCGGTCGGAATCTTTTGATAATTTGTCTACAGGTATTAAAAATTGTATAGGTATTATAGACATTACCTACACACATAATTTAAATGTTTAGGTACTAGAGGGAGTCTAAGTTTGACATTTATATTTCATATTTAATTTTTAAACCTACAATTCAAAATAACTTATTAACATAATACGAACCTACGCTTCAGAATTATATTTATTGCAGGTCTGTCAATTTTTATAATTCTAGGCTCATGAAATTGTAACATATTAAGTAACGAGCCGTTATGGATATACTGTTTAAATAATTCCCAAAAGTTCAAAGTACGAAACGTCACGTCAACGTCAACGTTATATATCTAGGTACAACAGCAAAGTATTATTGTCTGTTTGTTAGTGGCCGCGCGAAAACGGATATTTTGCTATTTTTTGAAACACAGACATTATGAACTACGAACACAACAATATCGTATAACGACGAAAAAAATCCCCTTAGACCATGTTCAGATGTAGCGATATACGTGCGAGTCCACTCGCGCGGTTTAATTTTTTTATTGTGTCCAGGTACTTTGTGTTTTACGCGAATCGAAGCTATCTATATAATGGAGCAGGCCATTTTGAACTATATAATTGGATATTATTTTATATTACTATTCGCAATGGACTCGTGCGTCGTTCTGGATGCGACAACGGCGCGTAATGTGTCTACACGCGTTTTACGCGCGAGTGATACAACGTATGAGAAGAGTGGACACTACTGTTATTAGTATTATTATAATAACAAATTTGAACAAGTAGTATCACACACGTTGAGAAATCCAATTCACTCTATGCAGTCGTCCAATTCACTGAAAATGAAAATGAGAAGAAAAACGCTATATTAATCAAAATAAACGGCACTCTATAAAATACATACAGAATAATACTAAGAGCAGATTAGTACAGTTAATCATTTCATTCATTTCGTTATTTCTTTTAAAAATATTCTGAGTTCAAAGAGACTCAATTGTTTCTTTGCTTTGAGTTTCCTTGCCTCTCTTTTCTTTCTCTCTCTGATTGTATACTATAGAGAATTCAAAAAGTGTCATAAAGTGTGATTTAAACATTGTAATAAAAACTTATTTCTCCAAATTATTATTATAAGATTTTAATCATGACTTTTTATTAAGATTAAATTTTGATGCTTTTGTGGATCCCTAAACATGTTTAGTATTATTACAAAGATGTAGTTTCAGTACCTATTCAAATTGCGGTGGGTTTAGTTAACACCTTAGTTCATAACTCACATTAACAAAATTTACAGCGTCGTTAGCGGATTTGTATACAGCCGCTCCTATTTCAACAATATGCTAGTTAGTGGAGTGCCTGGAGCATATAAAACCGTGAAACCTCGGAATTGAGTTATAGTGAATGGATTAATATGATCGATGTGGGATATTGTTTTTTAAACTATAAATTGCAATGTTTACCCATAATTTTTTTGTGCATTTCATTTTTTTTTACTCGGGTAAGATTTAACATATAAATAAAAAATACGGTTTTAAGTGAAAATATATGGTCAAACATTATATTTTTTTATAATAAATTGGTAAAAAAAAAACAAAAAAAAAATGAAATGCACAAAAAAATAATGGGTAAACATTGCAATTTATCGCTTAAAAAACAATATCCCACATCGATCATATTAATCCATTCACTGTAACTCTAGTCCGAGGTAAAACCCCCCAGGAACTCCACTAAGTGTAAATAATTATTTTGTTACTAAGATATAGTGTCGGATTCGTCTGCTTATTTATAAATTTTAACTGTTTCAACGGATCCTATGGTCTTATACCTTAACAGAAGCTGCTACAGCATAGCAATATAAGCTCATACTTAAGCGTATTCAATTTAGAACGCAATTTCTTAGTGACCAAGCAACTATCAGAAATATTGACCTTTTGGATACCCAATAAAATGTCTACTTACTTTGAATCTTCTACCTCACATTGTACGTGGAGTTTTTCTTAGAATTCGTAGTTACTCTTTACTACTACTACCAATAACTATAAAAATTATACATTTTGCCAATGGCAATGTAACGTAGTCAAAAATCTGCTTCCCCCTGCATCAACTGCAACTATTTTGCTGGAACAAAATAGGATACAAATAAAAATACAAGACACAAATACAATGTAATGTAGATAAAATTACTCGACGGTAAAGATCCGATGCCTTTGTTGTGTTAGTTTTGTTAGGAGAGGGCCGACTTGCATCCGGGAACAGGTCTTTTTGTTCTTTGAACTTTACTGTTATCTAACGTATTTATTTTAAATTAAAGTAATAACTAGAGTGAGTTGGCCAATTTTCCAAGATTCCTTCCAGTGCAGGCAAGACAAGGAGGTCGCAAGACGTATCGAAAATGCCTGGAGAAGCTACTGGTTCATAGGGGACCTCATGAAGGGCAACCTTCCGGTGTCGCTCATTAATGCTCAAAATTAATAGACATGTGCATACTTCCCGTACTTAATTACGGAACAGATGCTTGGTCTTTGATACAGAGTCAAAAGTAGTCTTAAGGTTTGCCAAATGGCGATGGTGCGCAGTCTTTTAAGTGCTGGACAGAATTCGAAACGAACACCGAACAGCGCTCCCGCACAAATATCACTGATATGGGTCTCAAAGCTGCAGATCTCAAATGGTGCTGGACTGGACATGACGACATGGTCTGGACAGACCTGACGAGTCTTGAGCAAAATTGCCACTTTATGAAACTCAGACTCAAAATGCGACGCGGCAGACCAAAAAAGAGATTGCGAGATGAACTCGACGTATTTGACGTGGTGAAACTCTGAATAGAGAAAAATAGAAATAATGGGGTGAGGCCTTTGCCCAACAACACATAATATAGGGCTTAATATAATAATAATAATATATCTCGACAGCATTGCTGCATTCAGATCTAACCAAGCGGGAATTACCTTACCTACCAGTTGCTCTTGTTATTTCAGCGTAAATTGTCTCATTTTGCGATAGTTTTGATGACCCGCTGAGTTATCAGAAAAGGAGTGGAAAGAAGGATATCCGAAAATGCATTGGCTCTGATTTCGTTAAAAGCAAAGACGCTGTTACCTGAAATACATTCATCACCAGTTTATAAGTCACGAAATTCACATACCTATTATTAAATTAATTACGGGTTACGGGACACTATTAGTGTTTGCCTCGGGTTCTTGGCAATCATATCAAAGTGATTGCCACTGTCGACCATAGTTACAGAGAAATACTATAGGTGAAAAATCCAAATCCATTTTAAATACCTACATATTATTAATGGTTTAATTGTCTTTGACATGTGAAACATATAATTTTAAACTGTAATAGTAGTATGTCACTATGCTCGGTACAATCTGTGTTTACAATCTGCTTCTAAAATAATGTTGGGTGAAGATTTGTTACGGCAGGTAATGTCTACAAAGATTAAAGACGTGCTAAGGTGCTTTCTTTCAGGCTAAAATGAACTCAGAATCTCTTGCCATTAGACTCAAAATACTTGTCCCGACATTTAGTAAGGCAGTTTTTTTAGTAACTAGGTATTATTCTAATTAAACCTAGCACACTCTTAAATAATTAAGTTCCACCCCCGTACAGCGTGTGGCTTAAGGAAATATTCAGTGTTAATTAGTTCGCAAGGAATTTAATCAGTTTCAACTAGGCTTATAAGTCCTCTATAACAGGTGTATTGAAATCATAGCAGATCAGTTTATTATGAGCTAAGTATTTAATTAATGACTATGATATATTTGAGCCAAATTGAGATTTTTTTTAATTTGATTTCGTAGTTATTCAATTCCAGGATAGTGAGTGATTTTAGTAATCTTTTTGTATAGTAACGAAACACATTTTTTTTAACACTTACACTATTACAAATCCGAAGCTTTACAAGTTTACTTTTTCAATGACTTTTCAATGGTTAAATGTAGGTGTTTGAAATAAGTTCAGATTTCGTCAGCGTTTTATGAAAAGAGCTATAATCAGTGTCTCTATGCGCTTGCTTGTAGTACCTCGTGATATAATAGTATGCACACACCCTAGCAGCTCATCCAGGGCGACTATGACATGCATGAAGGCCTGGCTGAATTTCGCCTGCGTGATGTATAAAATTTTCGTGTCATAATGTTAATTATTCTTCCAAACGGCTAGACAATTCTCATAAAATTTGTGTCTATTGGGTAGGTCTGAGAATCGGCCAACATCTATTATTCATCTCGATATTTCAACGGGTCCGAAACTTACTCGAGTGAAATCGCAGAGCGCAGCTTGTATTTGTATTTCTCACTTAATCAATTAGTTTTTTTAGCTTATTGCTGGTCACGAGAAAAATTAAATACGAATATTAATATTTTAAATGTATAATAATATATTAAATATAATCACCAATAAACAAAAAATGATATTTTTTATGCTCTACGGAGCCACATTATACCGTTCGTGCTACAAATGTCTACTTGGATTTGAATAATGTCGTTAGTTTGATCGGCTATTGCATTTCATTACCATGCCATTACCGTTTGATACGTCACAGTATATTAAGGTCCCGACATTTCATTAATATAATATGCAGATTTGCCAAACAATTTGTATTTATGAGCGAAAACTAAGCGCCTCAAGTGATTCAGGAAGATAAAATAATGCGACAAAATACACTAAAATAAAATACAAATATTAGTACTAATATAAATTACGAAAAGAAATGCTCGTTTTTTACCAGCCGATTAAAGTGTATGGTTGTAAAGGTAAGAATGGTGTGATCCTAGATTAATAGAACTTATAAAATACTAGCTGCGCTCCGCGGTTTCACGGTGAAAAACAGAAAAACATCCCATGGCATCCCATTGGAACCTTCATTCAGGATAAAATCTATCCTATGTAAGGAGGACATATATAACATCATAATTTATGTTATTGTCATCATAATTTTAGTACCACATGAGAGAGTGCTATAATACTATGTTGCAGATAAATTGGGTTGAAATAGTTAAACGACATTTTTACGGATTTTCGTATAAAATTTACTCCGGTTATAAAATCGGAGTAAATTTTCTAGGACGTGGAGTGGGTATTTCTATATAATATCACTAACTAGTGCCTCAGGGAGCGTTCAAGAATTACGTAACGCATTTTTTGAAGATATTTGACCCTCATGTAACGCGCGTTAACGTCGTTGTGTAGCCCCCCTCTCCCCCACAAAACGTTATGTAACACACAATTCGGTATATTTTTATTTACATATCTGTCTCATTTGTCCTTATTTTGCCAACTTAGGGTATTATTTTTTTTATTAAAAAAAACAATATCACTTAACACGTTGTAACGTATCGTAACTTTTAAAAAAGCCCCTCTAGCGTTACGTAATACTTGAACGCTCCTTTATTAGGGAGTAATGTAGTTTGCTCCGAATGCACCTGTTTTAAGTTTTGCTTAGTATACATAATTACGAAACTCGGAAAGTGTAACTTAGACTAGATGTAATAGAATCAATGAGTTTATTTGATTGTACAGATCGCTCAAAGCTGATGCTGATAATCAAAATGTTTCAGCATATTGTTACAGCGCCAGCTATTCACAACATTCAAAGCTATGCTGCGATCGCCCTATGAAATTGTTTGTATTTAACCATACAGTCTGTAAATTAGTTTTGACGGCCGAATATTTCGCAGTGATGTAGGTAACACGTTGATTTATCTCGCACTATTTTTATTAATATGAGATGTTTATTGAATACACGTTAAAACTGTAATTTTATGTTTATCCGTATGTTATGACGATGAGATAATTATAAAAAAAATATACTTTGATGAATGAAATAACTGATTACAAAGGTACACACTTAGACCTGTTCTCCAAAGAGCTTTCTTGCTACAGTAAAAGATACATTAGAAGCGTGTATAATTTCACAGAGAAACCTGTAGTGTATGATATACACTACATGATTGTATAATAAAATACAGTTTAGATTTATTTATATTCTGAGATATAAAATATGAACACTTGTTATACGTGCGTACCACCCCGAAGCTGGCAAGCAACTAACTGATATGTACGCCACTTTGAAGATTTATTCGAATAGATTTAACTCTACCACCGGTTCAACCCTAGCTCAGACCTGAGAAGAACCGACAAAACAAACTCAGCGAGACTGATTAAATTTTCTTGTAGGAGAACCCCACTCCCATTGTATGGTATCTCCCTAATCCACTCTCTATCCCTTCTCTCGTTTAGAATCCAGGTTTATTACGTACAAACTATATTTATAAACAGTAAACTTATCTGTCCACAACTAAGTGGCACAATTAACTACATACGCTTAAAAATATAAAAGACTTTCATTACTTTTGACGTCAGTGCTAAGGAAATTGGAACTCTCTATGTTCAATTGCAACGATCACTCCTCAAGTGGATTTCCCTAACTTCTGAGGTTTAAGCTCTGAATAGGCGAGTGGCAATCGTAGAGAGTACCTCATCTCAAACGAAAACGTGTGTTTTTCATTCGTAATATAATGTGTTACTAAACTACTATTTATCAAAATATATTTTTCATTGCATAGATATTAGTAGTACCTAATTGGTGCATACTTCCATATCGGCGTTAGGCCTATACGTAATATTTCATCCGTAGCATATACATATGAATTATTTTGTTTCTTTCTAATTTTGAAATCTAGCACAAGAAAGAAAAACTAGCGATCGAGAACTTTTGATACTTTTCTCGTGAATTGTAATTAAACGTAGTTGTACGTATAATCTTTCTGTTCCAACCATCTTTTTACTCCATAACGCCTATAGTTTAAGACATGTATGACATCTCACATCCTACTAATATTGTGAATGCAAAAGTTTGTGTTTGTTTACTCGTTACTCCTTCACGCAAAAACTGCAACGCAACTGAAAAAATGTTCCTTCGGGATGCTATGGGTGATTTTCTATTTACCACGGCATCAAAATTTACGCGGATAAAACCTCGGGGCGCAGCTAGTGTTTAATAAACAAGTTAATCTCATATACACCCGACATTAGGCCAAATATTATGATACTATTTTACTATAGCATCTTTTGAATTCGGGCACATAAAATATATTCCTTAATCCCACGAGAGTATCCCTTTTCGGAGAAGTAAAGATGAGGTTCCAAGCATTAAGACTATGATTATGATAAAAATTATATGTTTTATTCTCCATTCAAACAATAATTCAATGGATATTGATGGTAATTTCTTTTGAAGCTTTTACTAGCCTAAACTAATTTAGGAAATCTGTTTTTAACATTTCACAGCACGCAATTGTCATTTTATAATTCTATCAAAGCAATCAAAATGTCTGCAGATTTATTAATTTTATGTGCGATGGGCAATTAACCTGTCAACTGCAAGACTACTATTTTTTTTAATAACACTAAACACATATAATAGCACTAAAAGTGATAGTCGACTACGTAATTGGTATGTTGCAGTATCTGGTAATTTAGTTGAATCAAATCTGTGATTGTAGGGCTCAAAAATACCTATTTCAAAACATTGAACTAATTAAAAAATATATTCAATTAGCATATATGACTACTAAATAAATAGTAATGAATAGTAGCAGTACTATTCGTTAATGTTTAGCAACTTTAGCGTTGGACTACAAGACACAACGGGCCCATAAACCCAACGCAATAACATTACACATTGCGTTAGCGTTGATGACTAAGACGTTCCGCCTAATATTGCTGTAATTCTGCCGGCGCTTCGCCGCAGAAAATTTCATGATAAATACAAACAACATAGGTACACATAGAGACTATTGCTTTAGACACGTATAACAGTCATTTTTAAACGTAAACTTAAACAAGCCGTAGAATTGTATGATTTCATAAATACACTAGGAGTGACTTTTGAAGTGAAAAATGTTAAGTATCGATGTGATTTGGAAAAAAAAATATGATAATGCCTAATTTAATATTTTTATGATTTGGTAATTTTTATCAATGCATGCAATAGTGACAACATCCATGCTAACATCTAGAGGATAACCGTGGAACAATTTGCAGTTAACGTTGAGGCTGCACCGTAGACTCGGTAGAGCTAACTATGTAACTAGCAAACTGAATCATTGTTAGTGAAGCGACATATAAATTCATAAATTTTATACTCAAAACGGTAGGGTTAACTTATATTTAGTAATAGCACAATTTTGTGAATTTTCATGTAAACACAGATTTTTTCACCCATTTTAGTACCGAATATCATAAAATTTTAACTTTAGATTATATATAAAAAATATATTATATATTTAAATAAATAAATTAAAACTATATTTGTAGAGTTCGTTCTTTCGTTCACATAATAACACTATACTTAAAGCTATAGCGGTGTTATTGCGTATCGTGCGTATATTAACTATTAATTATAAATAATAATCATAATGATATTTAAAACAATCTATTCTTGTATATAGAAACTTATACGACCACAAACAAACTAAACAATGAACTACAACTGTATTGCATGATGTACTGAATACATAAAAGAGCTTTTTTTAATATTGGACTCGTAGCTAAAGGCTCTCGATATGCAATACGATCACTTCTCAAGTGGATTTCACTGACTTCAGCGATTTTAGCTCTGAATTGGCACGTGGTAAACGTACAGAGTAGCTAGTTTTAGCCACAATCGTGTATTTATAAGAAACAGATTACTGAACTGTTATATAATTTAAATACTTTGCTTTAAATTATTATATTCATCTTCATTACATTATAAAATAAAAACACACAACAAACGCACATTTTTTTTGTAGTGACGCGTATTAGAGCGCCTTCACATTAGGTCGCGAGCAGCGCGGCAGCAGCGCGACGGCAGCGGACACCTTCTCATTACAAATACAACCGCGCGACTTAGGGTGGTCAGTACATTTCAATAATGGATTCCAACGAGGAAACATCATTGTTACTCCTGTTTTTGTTGGTTCTTCTTGGGCGCCATAGACGTCGCATTAATAATAAAAAAGAATTTACTGGATTGATCCTTTGTTGAAAAATCGGCATGTGAATAGTGAATATATAACAGTATTCAAAGTATTGAAATATGGTAGGGATAAAAAATTCTTTAATTACGTTCGAATGTCAAAAAAGTCTTTTGGCGAATTATTACGTCTTCTTGAGAGTGTTATTCAACCCCGTGATACTAGTTTCAAAACTCTGTATTGCTTCTTTATTTAAAAGAAAATGCGTACTGTTTAATAGTTTTATATGGTATGAAAAATTCTGAATCCATTTGAAATAATGAGCTAACATTCCCAATGCGCGTTTAAGTAAAGTAATGTCAGTTGGTATAGGGAGTTCCAAAAGAGGTTTTAAGCGCTCCTTATCCGGTTTTATTACATTATTTTTAATAGTATAGCCCAAAACATTTATGCAGTTGGAACTAAATTTACATTTATCTTTGTTCAATGTAAGTTTATATTTTTGTACAGCATTCATGAATTTGTTTAAATTTTCATCGGTTAAATGTACAAGACAGCTGGTAATACTGGCTCGCAGCCGACTGACCGCACGCGGCTGCCGCGCTGCTGTCCGCTATGGCAATCACATGTCGCGCGGCTGTCGCGCTGCTCTTTTTTAGTATGGAAGTTTGCGGCCTGTGAACAGCGCGACTGTCGCACTGCTGCTGCCGCGCTGCTCGCGACCTAATGTGAAGGCGGCCTTAGTTTCATGGCGACATATGCATTTGCATGCATTGTATATATAAATTGTTACGCTTATGATTTACGAATCTATCATAAGAACGAAATTAGCGATCGAAAACTTTTGATAGCATCACTTTTCATTTGAATGGTACCCAGTCTGTGCCAATCATTTCTGTCGCAACGCCTGAAGTACAGATGTCTATAGTATCTCTTAATAGTACTAGATGTTAGGTCAAATATTTATATACCATTTTATTACATCGTATTTTCAATTTGAGCCTACATATAAAATACCTTTATCCCACGAGAGTTTTCCTTTTTGGGAGAGTAATGCTGGTGAGGTACTAAGCATATAATCCCATTCAATTTTAATCTAAATAATATTTTTTTTCTCAAATGTTCGAGGTACAGAGATGATATTTGTTTTGAAACTTTTTTTAATTTGGTACATAATCTATTTTTTATATTTCAGAGCAAGCAATTGTATCATTTAGATCTTTAAGCAATCAACATTACTCTCTTGATTGCCGAAATAAGTGGTTTTTTTTTTCCTGTAGACTTATTCAATTTATTTGTTTTTGATAATTTATGTATGAAACAATTCAGGAAATTATGCGAAATGAGAGATGAGAAAATACACAGGTAAATATAACTAAGAGTACTTCATTGAGCAGAGTACACTTGTACGAAAGACGTGGACGTGATGTTATGTTATAATGTTGAGATCGCGTTTCCTATATATCTCCATAATTTTCAAGCAAATGCATAGGCCTTCTTTCCTTTTCCCATCTAATAAATAGGCCATCGGAAGCTAACAAGCTGCACGTATACTGAGCGAGTAAAAGGTCGTACTACCTCAATTCCACTATAGCGCAAAGTAAGATATTTTAAAGTGAGCCGAAATTGTATCTTGGAGACAGCGCGTTAATTTTCGCGTGTATAAGGTAGCGAATACGTGTTAACCTCTTTCCACTCTCTTCTCCTATAGGCCACCGGGTACTAGATATTCGCACACAGCACGAAACACACCATTGCATTGCTTAATTCTAGTACGAGCGAGAGGTACCGCATCTAACATTACGCAACAAGAGGGGGGGAGGAAGGGCGGAAATGCATATTCTGTTATAAACTATGCATATGTCTATGGGCGTCGGTAGACATGAATATGGCTCTGACTGCTCGTTTGTCCCCTTGTACTATTTAAAAAAAAAAAAAAAAGAAATGGCACCTCTCACTAACTTTCATATTTTATAATATTTGCGATTCCATATTTTGTAATGCAAAATTTGCGATGTAATATTTGTATTATGTTGCTAATAGCCTCCCATTGTCTAAATTTGTACGAAGATTAATATCTCAAGTTGCGAGAATCCGGTGAGAGCGTGCGGTATAGAATTACTGGATGCGACGTCATTGAAATCAGCAAATAATTTTCGCTGAAAATTTTCCAAGAAAATTGAAGCTTATAATTATTTTTAATT
>LUGF01012311.1:29699-46993 GCA_001625245.1 Calycopis cecrops
ATGCTATTAATTATTAATATTATTGTCTTCGAAATAGGCCCACATAGTTATATTTGTTGTACACTGTAGCTACCAAAGCTGTAATAATATTTATGCTACTTTTCATAGTGGAAAGGGGGCAAAGGAGAGCCAGCAATTTAAATGACTACTGAATTCACAAACCGCATGAAATGTGACAGTATGCTGTCGGTATGCGGCGTGTAGGGGAGAGGTACCCACTACCCACCCAGTGGCCGCGTAGCAATGGTTAGCTCCAGGGGCGGTTTTCTATCGAGTGAGCACCCCAATACAATAAATCTCATCAATCAAATCAAAATAAAAAAAAGCAAAAAAAAACGTGCGGATGGAAGGAGGGACTAAAATCACTTGCCCCTTATACCGTCCTCGTCGTGCAGACACGTCAGTGGCTGGCTACTCAGCTACACAATTACGCCGCTACTGCAGGTAAATCTCCACTTCTACCGGCTCAATTCGACTGAATATTATATAATGGCACCTCTTACTAATACTTATGTATAAAGAAAGAACACAAGAATAATATCGTAATACGATGTGCATATACGTATAATCCTCTAATGACTTGGCGCGTCGGTAACATTATTTTTATCTTAGGTACAGCCATTAGTTCAGATTTTTTATTAAAACTGTAATTGCCAATTTTAGACCCTTAAGGGTTGATTTTTAACAAAAGGTAGTTTATTACCTCAAGATTTCAACCATCTCTAAGCTCAATTTGTAATAATTTAAGCGGTTTTATCCTACTTCTTATCTATTAAATACCCTAATAATATTATAAATGCGAAAGTTCGTATGTTAGTTTGTTACACTTTCACGCAAAAACTGCTGAATCGATTTTTATGAAATTTGGCACACACAACGGGTAACTTGGATTAACGTATAAGATCTTCGGGATGTCATGGGATGATTTTATATTTTCCACAGGATCGAAATTTACGCGGGTGAAACCACGGGGTGCAGCTAGTATTTATTAAATAAAATTTTAAGCCTTCCAGGTTTTTATTTAAGATAAATCTCAAACCCATGTTTCGAGTCTTTGACATTATTTGTGCTTAATTATTCCGAATTAAAGCTAAGGTCGTAGCTAGTATATTAGATTTCATCACACATAGGTATCTACTCAATCAGATATATCCTTTATCGCATATCCGTTTAATCATTTAACACTCACAAATCATATTAAAGTATGCCAGTCACCAGTTTACACCGGCGTTATTAGAATTTAAGCCTCTAAAGTTCCCTAATTTGTGTGGTTTGAAACAAGCAAACCTTTATAGCCAAGATAAACAATGTGGTTAGTTTATTAGTAACACAATTACTAGAATTATGATGTAACTTGCCAACTTTCTGTCCCGATCTATGTTATTGACGTCGTTCTCTAAATAGTTAACAACTTTTGATATTTGTTACTCAACGTATTTTTCTTATATTTTTAGAATTGATGGAATCTATTTGAATATGAATGCTAGTGGCGTAGTTTATTTGTTTGCGATTAACGGAACTGCCGTTGTCGGTTCGTGCTGGCTGGCTTTGGTGTTTTTAACCGACTTCAATAAAAAGGAGGAGGTTCTCAATTCGACCGTATATATTTTTTTTATGTGTGTTCGCGGATAACTTCTTCGTTTATGAACCGATTTTGATATTTTTTTTTGTCAGAAAGGAGATACTTTAAGGGTGGTCCCATGACCAAATTTTTTTAGTTTACTCTTGGAAGTCGGTTTTTTTTGTTAAAAATTATTATAGTATAACGTTAATCGCAAACAAATAAACTACGCCACTAGCATTCATATTTTAAACTTTCAATTAAAAAATAACCTTATCTCAAGTTATTTACAGTTCATCATTCAAAAAAGTGTTTGAAATACTGCATGCCGCGAATATTGTGCCGCCGGGAAAATTGTCCGGCTCGTAACGTCTGGTCGCCAGGTTCACCGCCGGCACCAACCCGCCGGGTTCGCGACGCGACGTCGGGAAAGCGGCTTCGGTGTGTAGACATCATTAAGTGTTGCTTGACGACCGCGACGGCAATGGCATGAGTTTGTATCTTTAGTGGTATTTTTAATCACGCTTACCACTTAATACTTTCAATTTTCAAATTTTACTTGTTATAAGTACGGCTAATTGACGTAGTTGATAAAGTACACGTTACACCAGGGTTCGCCGATTTGAACTCGGCTCAGGTCATATAATATATTGTATAAAAAAAGTTTTTTTAAATAATTTATAATATTAAGCCACAGGAATTTTTTAAGTTTTTTCTCACCATGTACACGCTGTATCACGTCAGCTGACCGCAAGGCCCGCTGACTAGGGCCATCATCCCGTGCGAGGTTGCGCGTCGCGCGTCGCCGCTTCGTTACGCAGGTTACGATAGGTCAGGCCAACGGACGTTTACATTTTTTTAAATTACTTAGCTATTTTACTTTTAAAAAAAATATTTTCATATACTTCTCGACGAGGACGACGATAGTAGATTGATTCTCCCTAAATCCTCTACAAAAAGCGGCGAAAAGTAAATTGTAAACATTTGATTGTTTCAGTGTCAACGTATATAAATACGTCACAATCATTTCATACCAGCTTCTATAAACGCCATCTCTCATAACACCAGTGCACATTGATGACCATACTTTTGCTAATGTTATTTTCGTGAACCATAGATGTATTTTTTCTTTATATCTCTATGGTGTGACTGTAAATTGATGATTGACTGTAACAAAATAAACCAACAACTCGAACAGTTTCGTGGTAGTGCCTGTTATCGCTTTACTATACAAAATCCTGCATTATTATAACGTTTAAAATGCTGGGTTCAACGTGCAGCAATTTCAAGTGGCGCAGTGCCAACACGGTAAATGCTCTTCAGAGGTCCGCTGTCCATTCAAACTTAACTTAGATTACCTCGCCGAAAGATTAGTTTCAACTTTTAAATGCTTCTCACTTAATATTCTGTTTTCTACTGCAATCCAAACTGCACTTTACATTACAAAAGTATTAGTAGTAGACACTAAATAAAATTAATCTTTATAATATTTATCGTCATTATCATCACTAGCTATTTTTGTTGTAAAAAACATTTTATAATAATACAACGACAACTAGATCATGGATGGTCTCTATAGATTATTATCTGCTGTATTCTAAATTGTGCTTGGAGAATATTATAATATGCTTAAAGACCCATGATACAACTAGTGGTATCGCAAGGGGTATGATGGATCCGCACTGTTATTGCTGAGGTGTAGACCATACTTATGAAACGAGGCCGAGCAGGCCGTTTCAATTCTACGGTAAAACAGCACTTCTCTCACTATATACAATATAACCTTATATTGGAATAATTTAATTAAATATGTCACTAAACTCATGAATAATTTATGATTAATATACGTATTGAACAGTCTGCGTTTGAAATGTTCTAATATAATAGCTGTTAATAATTAATGCCTAAGATTTTAGAACATAAATTACTGCCTATTGAATTATAGACCTATAGGCTGGACAAAGGCTGGAGGTGGACGTTCAACGCTCCGATGATCGAGTAGGAATATTTACGCGTTTTCTCACATACATTATTTCGAAATCCATTTTTGAAGTAATAATTCTATACTCGCGCTTGATTTGTGGAGTAAGCTGGCGAGAGCTTTAGAAAAATCTGTGCTCGGTCAAGTCAAGTCAGTTAAAAAGAACCTTAACTTAAGGATTTTACAGTTTATTATTCAAAAAGTTTACAGTAAATGCTATAAAGTACACTTTTCAACGTCCGTCCGTCATAGGATACCGGGCGCTAAAATAGTAGATTAGTAGATTGAAATGAATATCGATCTAAGTGAAACTTTTTGTATTTAAAAAATAAATATCATATGTCAATGTAACTACGGTAATTTTTGTTTTAAATCAATAATTAAGTACATTTTTACTTCAGTTGAGTGGTCTAAAGCGCACACATTTTTTTTGTAGTTCCACCACCTAAGTACAATTTCATTTGCAAGATTGGAACATGGAACAACATAATCTTTTACTAATAAGTAAAAGGTAAGTTCAATAACGAAGGTCTAACTGAAAGAAACACAAACGCTAGTTTAATATTTTAGCCCAGCTTAGGCTTGTTATCGCACAGTTTCTAGATATTTAAAAAACCCTTTGTCTGTCTTATCTACCTTATTATTTAAAATAATAATATGTAAGTCATCTCACAGTTCTATGATATTAATTATTCTATCTGCGCATTATTATTAGATTCAATATGTACTTTTACCTAGTGTTAATTTTACAATATATTTGTAAAAAAACCCGACGCTCATGAAGATCAGAATTAGAATATTTTTTTCTAAAATTGTATTTTTTTTTCTAATAAATAAATGACTATTTTTAGCAAGTTTTTTATAAACCACGCTTACCTTTTACGAACTGCTGAAAACGCGATCGATATTTCATACGTCATATTTAATGTGTATTAGAACATAACATGCTGTTACTTCAGCGACGGGTCAAGGCACTCAAAAGATAAACGACATTGGCCTAATAACAACCGTGAGCAGCTAAGAGCCACAATGATCAATGTTGTGACTATTTTACTATCCACTATTTCATGACTAGTATACTTTTTATAGTATAGAGAACAAACGAGCAGCATCACGCCACATCTGTAGCGACAACATTGGCAGCGAACAGATCCTCGAATGACAGTGGGTGAGTAATTACGCCTATATACATAAAATAACAATGTAAGTATGACATGTTTATTGTTTACGTCTTTATATTAGCAAGGATTCTTTTACGGCCTTGTCACCTAAGTCGGATGCAAATCAGAATAATTCTATTAAATATTATGTCGCTATTAATTAATGAAATTTTTCTAATGAAAATTCTATTATTTATAACAAGGAATAACAATTTAAACACGTTCAAACTCATTATTTACATTAACGGTCTGTTTTTGCTAAAATTGTCAAGCACTCGCAAGAGTCAAAGGCAAGTCGAGAGGAAACTTCGCGTGATCTCGAAAAGACCTCATGTGCCTTTGATCTTTTGTGTTTTAAACAGATTCATGCGTATGACGTATAAGAGAGAAATTCTCAGTGAGAGTATATCAGATAACGTTTAAAGTTTCGTGTACATTTCAAGGAAATAACTAGTTTATGAGGTTGTCTTTTTTTCATTGTGGAAAAAAACGTCCAAGACTTGAACACTGAAGCATATTATGTAATTATTACATTAGCAATTTTTGTTGTAAAAAACATTATCTAATAAAAAACTCCAACTAGATCTTGGATGGTTTTTATATGTAGATTATTATCTGCTGTATTCGAAATTGTGCTTAGACAATATTATAATATGCTTAAAGACCCATGATACAACTAGGGATATCGCAAGGGGTATGATGGATCCGCACTGTTATTGCTGAGGGGTAGACCATACTTATGAAACGAGGCCGAGCAGGCCGTTTCAATTCTACGGTAAAACAGCACTTCTCTCACGATATACAATATAACCTATATTATATATCGTCTATCGGTTTACCTCACAGCAATAACAGTGGGGTCCGCACTGTTATTGCTGTGGATACCATACCCCATATATATAATTTAATTAAATATGTCACTAAACTAAACGAAAAAAACGTCCAAGACTTGGACACTGCAGCATATTACGTAATTATTAAATCTGGATCTAGTGTCTTGTTTCATTAAGTATATTGGCTTGTAATTGTCATCATCATCAGTCGGACGGATTTATTTTTGGGTATGAAGCTTCACAAATCACGGTTGACGTAGCTATTTCAAAAGATTTCTACATTTAATTTTACATTCCATAGAGAAAATATTTAGAATATAGAATATTATATTATACTATACTAGCTGCGCCCCGCGGTTTCACCCGCGTAACTTTCGATCCCGTGGGAATATCGGGATGAAAAATAGACGTTGGCCGATTCTCAGACCTACTCAATATGCTCACAAAATTTCATGAGAATCGGTGAAGTCGTTTCGGAGGAGTATGGCAACGAAAACTGTGACACGATAATTTTATATGTATTTAGATTATAATGTAGATAACAAAGCAGACATGTATTATTACTGGAGATAATGTATTATTTACACAAGAGGTCTATTTGGTAGCACGCACAATTACACCGCAATGTTTGAACCTCTAACGTCGGAGCACAATCTTACAATTACGTATTTAAACATCTCATATTGATTTAAGCTAGACGTCTACCCCTTTGTGAATTCTGGTATTTGTTTAATATAAAATAACTAGCGAAAATAACTAACTATCTTTTATTACTTTAACAAAATCATCTTTGGTCCTACGATGTATTCTTGAAAATATTTGAATTTCATGATGATCGTTTGTATATAGTAGAATAGTTGATGGGTAAAATCGTAACAAAAATAAACTTACTCAGCTTTCTCGTTATTTTGTTAAGCATGGCAAATTCCTCAAAAGCTATAACTATTTTTGGTGTTATTTCGATTTATACATATACTTTTTTTTCATTAGCAGTCCGGAATCGAGCAACCGTTGCCTACACATCTTGATACAGAATATGTGTAAATCCGATGATCTTGTAACTGATTTTCCTTGACGAGTATCAGGAAAAAGAAACATACTTATGTGTTGGCAAATACACTTTTGGCCAAGATTAGATAAGTAATGTTTTTAATATTACATCAAACATCCACGGGATGTTTATATTGCTGATATCATCTTGGTCGCACAGAGCATTAATAATAATATGACAGCTAGCTTAAGCTAATCCTCTTAGCCAAAGCCGTATTTTTGTTTACTCGTCACATTTTTTCTCTCTGCTTTTCCGTAATTTTATTACTTTCACGTAAATGGAGATTTAATTATAAATTTAAATTGGATTTTATAGCCAGCGAAGCACAAAGAGAACAAAACGTTCAAAGCAATCGAAGAAAAAAATAAACTTAAATAAAAATATTTTTTTTTATAGTATAGGGCGCAAACGAACAATTGGATACTATTTCATGACTACCGACGCGCATATACATACATAGAGGTCATAAAGATGCTTTGCCC
Source organism: Calycopis cecrops (assembly GCA_001625245.1). Taxonomy (NCBI): domain Eukaryota; kingdom Metazoa; phylum Arthropoda; class Insecta; order Lepidoptera; family Lycaenidae; genus Calycopis; species Calycopis cecrops. The sequence continues at coordinate 36,768 of LUGF01012311.1, forward strand.
TCCCTCGTCCTCCTTCCATAGGCCACCGGCTACATACACACCGGACGAAACCAAAATTTACCCCCATGTTTCTACAGGATTGTAATCTTACATCACAAAGTGTCAATAAGTAATTTTATTAAGAGGTAGTCTATACAGCTATTGGTTGTATTTTACCAGAACTACTGGACAGTTATTGTCGTGTTTCTTGTGCTTTGTGAAATTCTGGTGACATGATATATCAAAGAGAAGAAGGAAAAATATCTGCATAAGATTAATATGGATGTCGACGGGAGCCTGCTGTCACTGATGAAGTCAGAGTCCACATATTCTATGTAGTTGAAGTGATAAGAGTCGATGACGATCATACAGACGCATATAATTTTCTACTACTATACAAAACCGCCTGGGGGTTATTAAGAGCCGACTGAGACAAAAGTGGGACAAGCTCCTTAACTCTCCAGCCCGCAGTGATTAATGATACATATTTCACTTTTGTATATTCAAAAAAAAAAAAAAAACCACCAAAAGAAGTTTGGGGGAGGCCTTTGCCCAGCAGTGGGACAACATAGGCTGAACAAAAAAAAAATTCACTTTTAGTTTTGAAATAATGTAGAATTAGTAACATCAAGACTTCATGTGTTATTTTTTACCAAATTTTAACAGAAAGAAGAGTTTGTTTTCGAATAGGTATAGAATACGAAAATATGTTAAAACCTTGCCATTGTTTTCAAGCTAATCTCCGATAGTACTGAGTGAATTTTTATGACATTTATTTTCTCAAAATGTGTAATACTAGCTGCGCCCCGCGGTTTCACACGCGTAAATTTCGATCCCGAGGAAAATCATCCCATGGCATTCCATAAGAACATTTTTTCGGGATAAAAACTATTATATGTTTTAATTTATGTTACTCTCTATGTGTGTGCCAAATTTCATGAAAATCGGTTCAGCAGTTTTTGCGTGAAGGAGTAACAAACACATAAACAAACAAATATACAACTTTATAATAATAATAGGATTATCTAACTTAAAATGTAGGCTTAATTAACTTTTTATAGGTTCTATTCATTTCCGTAGTATTTTTATTGTAGCAGAATGTGATGTAGTAAGAGGTAGATTTATACTGTGTTGGAACCGAATCGGACGACACGACCGCTGTGGGTGTGTCCGCCAGTTCTCCCAATCCACGCCGACGTCTGCGGATTTGGGGGGACGACTGGATGACTCCCCAGCTGAGCTGTTCTTAGTGTGGCCTCTTCCCCTAAACTTGTTCGGCAAAGCCTTGGGAATCACCGTGGTCATCATCACCACAGCTGGTGGTTCGCTATGTAAGGCAGGAGCTGACTGTTGATGATTATTTCCATGATCTTTGCTTGAATGCGATTATTTTAACGTTTATAGAGCTGGCGTAATTATTTCACTTCAATAGATAGCAATAAAATGGTGATCTTTTATGACTTTTATATTTTATTGAAATAATAAAAGTGGCCGGGTAATGAAATAGAGTGTTCTAGAACATTTTATAGCTCTCCGGAACACCTAAATCATTGATGTATTATAATAATCAGTACCTTAATCGTTTAGTCGATTTGACTAGATTTTTAAGATTTGCTATTGTTGATTTATGGACGAACAGAGCCGTTATGGTCGCAGAAGTCATATATTTAGTAAGAAGTAGTGCCACTTTGCATGCTGGCATGCAGCCGAATTGGACTGGCACGACTGGCGAAGGTACCTCTAGCTTACACAAGACCGGCGTAAAGTGACAGCTGTGCTGTCGCGTTAAGCTGGTGTGTAAGTAGTCGGTGCCCCATAGAGGTGGGAGGAGAAAAGAGAGCAGCGCATCTGTATAGCCTTTATGCGGATGTCGTCGGGCGTCGGTAGTCATGAAAATGGCTTCGACTGCTCGTTTGAAAAACTGACTCTCACTGAAAGAAACCTAATGAATCGTGTACTCATCTGTGATTCTTTATTACGACGTAACGAAACCGAACCATTTTTAAAAAGTCTGATAACTGGAGATGAAAAGTGGATCACGTACGACAAGAACGTCAGAAAAAGGTCATGGTCAAAGGCCGGTCAGGCTTCACAGACTGTGGCGAAACCCGGGCTAACTCGCAACAAGGTAATGCTGTGTGTGTGGTGGGATTGGAAGGGCATTATTAGCTGACCACCAGGCAGGACTATCGATTCTGAACTCTACTGCGAACAACTGATGAGATTAAAGCGAGAAGTTGAGAGAAAGCGACCGGTATTAATCAACAGAAGGGGTATGGTTTTTCATCATGTAAACGCTAGACCTCACACATCTTTAGCCACTCAGCAAAAATTAAGAGAGTTTGACTGGGAGGTGTTAATGCATCCGCCGTATAGTCCTGACCTTGCACCTTCAGATGTCCACCTGTTTCGCTTTCTTCAGAATTCTCCAGGCAGTGTCAGGTTAACAACACGAGAGGACTGCCAAAATCACTTGTCGCAGTATTTTGACCAGAAACCCCAAAATTTCTATAGTAGTGGGATCATGTCCGTACCTATAAGATGGCAAAAAGTTATCGAACAAAATGGTACCTACATACTTTAGTTAAATGTAAATAAACTATAAAAAAAAAACATTTTATTTTCTTAAAAAATGCGAAGAAACTTTTTCCCCAACCTATTTATTATATGTGTTTTTGTAGTAATTCTGACATTTGTGAATTATTTTTTTTGTTTCTCCTCTGTTCTGACATTGTGTATCGATCTAGTACATTCTAAATCTATGGAAATATCACTTAGACGGACATGAATCTGATATAAAGCGTAAGCATGAGACGTAAGCGACTTCAGTTCGGTAAATTCTTACACTGGTATAACGTTCGAATTTTTGATTATTTAATCAAATGGAGTTCGTTTACAATATATACACGGCACAAGCATACAAAAATAATAATAAAAAAATATGTCTCACACTAGCTTTATGTTTTTGTTTCCGAAATAGACTATTGGTCTTTTCACCTTTGGTAAAGGCGCACGTAGGTGGCCTCTTCGGTTGGTATATGCTCAAAACGATCGATTGTTGTTTTAACGATGAAGCGTCTGATATTTGTAGGGCTTTAAATGTTTTTATAATGAGAAAACTCCATTAAAATTAATAAAACCAACAGACAATGTCTGAAATATTACTGGCGACCACAATTAATATTTATGTAATATTATTTTACGAGTAACGTCATAACCCCGGCTTTCGTCAATTTTCCACTTGATTCATATTTCATTAAATTATATGTTTTGTGACACGTTCGGTTGGCGGCGTAATGTGTACAATTTATTTTTATATGTTTTTTATTTTGTGAGAAAATGCAGTTTACTCATTACCATTGATCTTTAGTGGGACCTAGAAGGTACGTGTAACTCGCGTCTTTACTCCTCTCGCCTCCATGAGCTACTCACCGCAAGATAAGCTACAGCACAACTGCCACTTTGCACCGGTCTCGTGTAAGCGAGCGATGCCTCCCCGGTTGTGCCGTCTCAATTCAGTTACATGCAAGCATGCAGTGTGACACTACCTCTAACTAACGCCAAACGCAACCGTAAAGCTATAACATCACATGGTGCTCTCAGCTGTTGTGTAAGCGAAGGGTACAATGTACTTTCCTACCAATGTAGCATTCTTAGTTATGTTTACATTTACGTATTTTCTGATTATTTTTGGTACAATGAGCTTTGGACTTGACGTAATAACTTTATATGTAATTGCCATTTATATAAGATAAAATTTAGAGACCACAAAAATATGAAATAATAACATCGTATAATTTGTCTTCGAGACTCAGAGTTCAGGTTAAAGTCTTGTAATAGGATCGGGGCGTGGCCTTCAGTCTACGAACAAAAGGACGTAGGTATCTCAGGTATCTAAAAAGTCCTAAAAGGTTCTCAACTAAAGCGAGCGGCCATTAATTTAATGAGAGGTTATTTGTACTTTATATAATAGCGAAGTAGTTGTTCGTGTAGTAGCCATTTTGTGTAAGGGTTAAATAAATGAACATCCTAGGTTTCATCAAATTGTTTGTTACAACAATAGCCATATTTTAAAATATCTAATTTAGCCACGAGCCAGTATGGGAACATTGTGGCGTTTTAACACAATTATTATTACTTTGTAAGTATATACCTATAGAGCCTTAGATAACAAGAAGTCGCCTTGTAATCACTTTTGCTTTTCTACATTAATTTCTCTAAATGTTTTGAAGATGTTTCTTCCTTCTCTTCCTCCGTGCAATGTACCACCGGACCCTCAAAACAGCACAAAATACGATAATATGCTAATACGACTATGGCATACAAGCAGTATGTCGTACAAGTCACTTGCTTGCCAGCTACGGGCGAGCACGCACGTATATCAAGTGTGCATATTTTCCATCTCAGAATAGTTATATAATATTGTCTTATTCAATACCACAAGTACCATTTCCTTCGATAATGTTATGCTATCCGCCAGATCAACAATAACTATGCGGCGTGACCCATCGAGAGTTTTCCCGTTTCGTTTGAGAAAATTACATCAAATTTCATTTAGCAGTTTATTCGTGATGATTAAACATGAATTATAAAGTGAAATTCTAAGTGTCATAGCTTTGACGATAGTCAAACTGTTGGAGTCGTGTAATTGAGTGAGGTAACGCGTCCCTATATCATCCGCTATCGAACGCAGTCCTCGAGTGTCGCTGCGAGAACCACTGATAAAGGTTTATCGCGCCACACACTTATAAGCATGTCCAGGAGCTTTATTATATCCTCATTGACCTATAAATTAAATTGGAATACAGAATAACACATGATATTTTCATCAACAACTGTTTATTTGTAAGAATCTTTTTTATTGTTGTCCTGATTTATAAAATTGACAGGTCAACAATAAACAAGATTTCAGAATCAATAAGATTTCAGAATCTGGTTTAATGTGTCATGAATTTATAAAATGACATGTCCATTTTATAAATTTAGGCCAATTAAATTGTAACACATTTAAGTAGTAGAGAGCCCTCATGTATGTTATGTATTTCAAATAATCCCCAGAAAGTCAAAGTACGGAACGTTTCATATTTAGAGCAGAAAGGTTATGTATTGTATGTATTAGTGACCACGCGAAACCGGATATTTTGCTATTTGTTGAAACACAGACAATAGATTTAACGAACACAACAATATCTGTATCATTTTGAGGCACTGTGTACACTGAATCATCGCTATTGGTAAATTACATTTAGCCAAAGCTAATATTAACAGTAGTTCAATAAAGTATAATTCAAAATAATATATTTTATAGAAATCATTGTTGGTTTCCATACTTTCATAAACGGCTTGAACATTTAACATGAAATTAAGGGAGGGAGAAGGAAAGAGGGCAACGCATCTATGTAGCCTCTTTGTGGATGTCTATGAGCGTCAGTACCTAGTCATGAAAATCTCATCTCCTTTGCCCCTTATGCTATAAATAATTGTATGTGTGAATTTGGTAGATGTAAAAATATTTGATATTTCAATATTTTGCACGAAATCAAAACTTTATGACTACCATGCAATATTTCTTCATAAAATTTCTTCTTATTTTCTTTGGTGGTTTTATTTATTTTACTTTGAACTACAAGTGAACTATCTAGTATTTTTATTCTTACCCATTTTGCTACTATACCTATACATTTATTTCATATTTTTCTTTCGTAAAAAGACTATAATGGAGGCGACACGACTGTTTATTTAAGTCACGTTTGTGTACTCAGAGGGGGCCCGTGTCCTTTTAATAAAGCTGTAATAAACATTTGTAGTTTGTTGTGTAAATACGATTGCGACCCGCCGTGACATGACACACAAGCTTGTGTACTCTGTGGTTTTTGACAGCTGTCATTTGAAACAAACATGGCCGTTTCGTTGAATTTACTGGCATTCCATGTTAGTAGGTTGTTTGTTGGAAATTCAAAAAACGAATACCTTATTTTTTTATTGTACTTGTGTGTATGTGTTCTTTACCTTTTTCTATTTTATTTTATTTAAAACAAATAATTATGTAAGCACTTAAAACAATTGTAAATATAAAATATGTTAAGACGCCACTAATAATAATTATTTTATAATTATTACATTTCAAATATCAATAGCTCAGTATTCAGATTAAACTTATTAAAATAATGGTTACGACAAATTATAGTTCTCTAAAATGATGTGATATTTCACGTTTGAAGTGGCTTATACCATCACGCATCTTTTTTTTAAAGACTTTTTATTTATTTTTAATATAATTAGATTTACCAGGTACAATTTAGGTACCAAAAACTAAAACTTATAATTATACTTTTTCACGCATATGATACTTTGAGTACTTTTTATACAAAAACATTTATCAATTGATAAATTTGTTCGTAGTTTTACAAAAAGTGAAAAAGCAAAGAATATGAGAATGAATAGGGTGTTGAAATTTATATGGATTTCTTAGAAATTAAACACGAGTGAATCCGCAGGCTAGTCGCGCACAGCTAGTCTTACTAATATTACACTTTTTACTACATAATATACACATTTTCGTAAAGCCTGACTGACTGGTGCCTTATTATGTGGAAAACGTAGTTTGCTCCGAATAGACCTATCTTAATTTCTGCTTAGCACACTTAATTGGGTAACTTGAAAAGTGACGCTTAGACTACCTGAGCCCGCGGTTTCACCTGCGTAAATTTCGATCCCGTGGAAAATAGAAAATCATCGCATGGAATCCCATAGGAGCATTTTTCCGAGATAAAAAATATTATTCTATGTGTTAATCCAAATCCAATCTATGTGTGTGTCAAATTTCTTGAAAATCCATTTAGCAGTTTTGCGTGAAGGAGTAATAAACAAACACACACAACAACTTGCGCATTTATAATATTAGTAGAATATAATAGAATCAAATACTTATCTTAGATTGTACAGACAGTGTACAGACAGTGTCAAATCTGACGCCGTTGATAATCAAATTGTAACGGCATATTGTTACAGCATGAGCTATTCACAATGTTCAAAGCTAGATTGCGATCGATCCAACACCTTTGAAATCGTTTGTGTGTGACCGTATGGTCCCGTAATTGGTTTTGTCGGCCGAATACTTCGCAGTGATTTAATACATTGTATTACATCGCACCAATTTACATTGAATACACATTAGAACTGTAATTTTATATTTGTCATGATTCAGATAATTATAATGAAATTACACTTTGATAATTGAAATAGCTGTTAAAAAGGTATCTACAAACTGAGACTATCTGTTTCTAAAAATAAGTTTTGTTACATTGCATCAATTTATATTGAATACACATTAGAACTGTAATTTTATATTTGTAATGATTCAATTAATTATAATAAAATTAGACTTTGATAATTCAGTCTCAATCTGAGACTATCTGTTTCTAAAAATAAGTTTTGTAATTCAAACTTTTGTTTGCATATACCATTAAATTTTCTTGCTTTAGTAGATAACAAGTTTAGCTCCTGCATTATCATACGTTGCGTCACTTTACGTCGGAATGAGATCAGAAAGAGGTACATGCCTATGCGCTCCGAGCCAATTCAGTTGCAAACCTCGTATAGCTTAGATATTGATTACGTTTGTGTTTCTGTGCAACGATTTAAGATTATGTAAAATGGGGCGTACTGCGGCCTTTTACTATAAATCTTAGCAATATTTATTAAACAAGGTTGATAAAAGCGAAAGCATTAAAAGAAACCACAATTGTCGTGTATCATTTTCAGGCTACGCAATAAAAATCAGATCAATCGGAGCTATAGTTTAGCCACAGGAATTTCGCGTCTCGCTTTTATTAACCTTGTTTAAAATTACTTTGCATTATTTTATTATTTTTATATTTCATTTCATGTACTAAGCTCACGCGCAATGAAATTATATTCAGATAAATAGGTATTAAGCGATACATATTACATTGTATTTACATATTATATTGAATTTTTATGGCATTTATACCTCTCTTACTAAATATTCAATGCAACGTACGTTGTTCTCCTTCACCTTATACCTCTAATTATTATTTGCCTCCTAGACGTTGAAGTTTGTTGCAATCTTCTTCCCTTGTCTTACATCTAGACAAATGATGCCGCTCGATAGGCTTATTTCGATAGTAGTGTAGCAATAGTGATAATATCGATAAACCATCGATAGTATCGATATTTTTGATGATCTATAATATATATAATTATATAATATCTGTGGACTTGGCACCACGTTATTCTAGCCCCGTGCTTAGTACCGTAAGGAGTTGTGTTATCGATAGTATCGATAGCACAGCTACTCTCAAAATTAGTAACTATTAATAGTATCGATACAATTATAGGTCATCAATTATAGTATTGCTGTATTTTATGCTATCTATAGTATCAAATATATCAATACTATCGATATCCCAACTGATTTTCGAGGTTAACTATGGATAGTGAAACTGTCGATACCACTAATCTAGTTCGGCACCACTAATCTAGACTTCGGTCTTCGATTTGATTGCAATGCAGCAAAGGGCATCATGTAATTGCACAATTATAAGGTGTTCTTAAATAACCTTTTTACTATGAACATTTTAGTACGTAAATGCATTCCCTGCCACACAACACACAAAGTTAATTATCTCCTAAAATACAAAATAAATAAACATCACTTTGCTCGTGAAATTTCCACCGAAAATTATTTGCTCGTTTTAATGACGTCACATCCAGTAATTTTATACCCCGCACTCGGACCGCATTCTCGGAGCCCGAGAAATTAATCTTCCTACAAGTTAAAGCAATAGGAGGTTTTTAGCGTCATAATACAAATATTACACCGCAAATTTTGTCCTTAATTTTTTTTAATAAAAAATTATTATAAATTTTGAAAATTAGTGAGTAGGTGCCATTACTTGTAGATGAAATTGGTCGGAATCTTAGAGGGAGCTACCTCTAAGATTCCGACCAATTTCGCTCACATGACGCCGCCACTACGTTGTGTGAGTATCCGATACTTCACTTCACTTCACTTGTTTTTCTTGTTTAATGCATTTTCGTCTTACTGTTCATGATCTTTCAGTATACGTTTTGTGAGCTTCCGATACCGTTTTAGAGGGAAAACCAGCGGGGTTTTGGAGGGGAGTCCATGCAGGTTGAAGGAAAAAGAAGGGCAGCGCATCAGTATAGCCTATTTACTGATGTCTATGGGCGTCGGTAGTCATGAAAATGGCTCCTACTGTTTATTTGCCTCCCTATACAATAAAAAAAACTTACACTGTCGATGTACGTGGTATGCTTTAAAGTGTAACATTGCCACACGTTAAGGGATTCATCTTTTAACTTTTTTATTGAATATTTTTGTATATTTTATATATACGACCTTAAATACGCTCCTAAATGTAAAACTTTATGGTAAACCGTTTTATTTATAAAAAAAGCTCTACTAATAGAAAAAAGCTACATGACTTACGTTATAGTATCTTATTTTTATTTCCGTTTTCTCATTTTCAAAGCTAGACTCAACCAACAGTAACATATTACGTAAAAAAATCTTGTGGATACATTGTTTTTAAAAATAATTCCCAAAACAACAACAGGATGGTAGTATGGTGTTTGTTAGTGACCGCGCAAAAACGGATATGTTTCTGTTTGTTGACAACACACAATAGGTTTAACGAACAGCAATATCCGTATCAATTTGAGGTACTGTTTACTCTAAGTCATCAGTTCACTACAATGTGGGTAGATTTCAGGTGGCACAAAATAATGATTATATTATTAATTCGTTACAAAAATGTGCTGGACAAAATATCATTGTTTATCATCTATATGTACCACATTTTTGCAAAATAAAGAATTTGAATTTACAAATAAGAGGATTTCAAAACTTTTTTTTATTCAACCTATGTTGTTCTACTGCTGGGCAAAGATCTACCCCATACTTCGCCAATCATTACGGTCTTTTGCCTTCTCCCACCAATTTTCTCTAAAGCATTGATAACGTCCCGCCTACGTTTCCTCGGCCGTCCTCGGCACCTCGCTCCGTCCGGGACGCACTGGCACGTGAGCCCACTTGTCAGTGTTTATCCTCGACAATTAAATTTAAAACTAAGTTAAATAAATACAATTTCCATTTTATTTGTTGTTTTAATAAGATAATTGTACAAAAACAATTAATTGATATTTGGTCAAATATAGTAGGCCACGGTTTTTTGTTTACATACTTCTTTACCTACTTTGTA
>LUGF01012311.1:48598-61520 GCA_001625245.1 Calycopis cecrops
ACATCTTAAGAAGTTCTCTGAGAGCTCGATGATGTCATTAGTCAACATTAGTATTAATTGGTCAATAGTAAATTACATATTATTATTGTTAATGTAAAAACTTCTTTAATGTTAAGTTAAGTTAAGAACAAGAAGAATTATATTTTGTTGCGTAGACGAATAATACAATAGATAGATAATCCTATCCTACAAATACTATAAACGCGAAAGTTTTTATATTTGTTTATTTGTTTGTTTCTTTGTTTGTTAATCCTTCACGTAAAAACTGCTATGTTTGAAATTTGACACACGCATAGAGAGTAAATTGGCTTAACAAAGAAAAGTTTTTATACCGAAAAAATGTTCCTATTGGAATGCAATGGGATTATTTTCTATTTTCCACAGGATCGAAATTTTCGCGGGTGAAACCGAGGGGCGCAATATGACAAAATATATTTATACTCGTTTAAGTACAAAATAAAAACAAATTAATTCAAATAACTATCTAATGAAATTTATCTGACGGACTTTCTTATATTAGACAACATTTATAATTATATAATACTAGCTGCGCTCCGCGGTTTCACCCGCGTATATTTCGATCCCGTGGAAAATAGAAAATAATCCCATTGCATTCTAATAGGAACATTTCTTCGGCATAAATACTATTCTATGTATTAATCCAAGTTACCCTCTGTGTGTGTTCAAATTTTATGAAAATCGGTTTAACAGTTTTTGCGTGAAGGAGTAACAAACAAACAAACATGCAAACTTTCGCATTTATAATATTAATATGATTAGTTACAATTATGAGAAAGGCATGTTACTTATTTAGATCATAATAGGTTCGAGAGTGTTCCGGATATTTAATGTTCTCGTTACACAGATGTATTCGTATTTGTGTAGTTAAGTTGATAATTCGGCTAGGCATTTAAGCGTGCTTTGAAATGCCGAAAATATCAGCTTTGTATTGTGGAGATTGCTTTTCAAAAACATGTTTATATTTTGTGGTACATCCTCATTTTTTATGTAATAGGGCGGCAAACGAGTAGTCGGAGACATTTTTGTGATTACCGAGGAGACGCCGTAGACATCCGCATTGAGATAAATAGATGCGTTGAGCTCCTTCCTTCTCCCACCTCCATGGGCCACATCTTTTTATCATCATCATCATAATTTATTTAATTTATGGTTTAATTTTTATTAGTGTTACGTGGTAAAGGAGGATCGTGCGGTGTGTAAGTAGCCGGTGGCCGGAGGTGGGAGGAGAAAGGGGGGCAGCGCATCTGTATAGTCACTATGCAGATGTCTATGGGCCTCGGTACTCATGAAAATGGCTACAACTGCTCGTTTGCCCCCCTATACCATAAAAAAAAAAAAAACCTTTATAGTTTCGTTATGTCCTGTCTGTCTGTCCACGGTCTTACTTAAATACTATAAGTCCTAAAGCCTAAGCTGTTATTTGTTATGGATATGTAGATTACTCATGGCAAAAAAGTGGTAAAAATGAATCTTTAAAAATTTTTTTTTTTGGAGTAGCTCCCATACAAGCAAAATAGGGGTATTTTTTTCTCTTGTCCAATAACCATCGTGTGTGGTATCGTTGAATAGGTCTTTGAAAAAGATTATGAGATTGAGAACACCGATTTAAATATCCATTTCTGAAATAATTGGTTTAAAATTACAAATTTATTGTTAGAGGTAAGTGTTGTCCCCATCCATTGTAACCCCATCAAAGTATGTTGCGTAATTTTCAAGATCTACAAACAGACGGCGGAAAGCAACTTCATTTTATACTATGTTTTGATATATACAGACAGATCCGATCTGATGGCGATCCCCTGCGATCTCCACCTTGTCATGGTGAGGGGGCTTAGTAACAGTGGCTTGAATTACTACGGTGAAGTCAAAAGGTATCCCAGGAGGGGACGGTCCAAGTGGGCTTCCCCACTTGCGCGCACTTCGCGGGAGGAGAGGTGTCTCGGTGTGTCGTTGCCGTGCATCCTGTCTCCCTCGCCTGAACGAGGGCGAACAGTCAGATGTGTTAGCGGTGGGGCCGAGAAAAAGAGTAGATGCGATGTGTCTTTGCCGTCCTTCCTGTCCTCTGCCGCTATTTGGTGGTTGGCCCCTAGGTGACGGTCTCGTTGGTCCGTCGTTCTGTGGATGGGTCTAGCCGATGTCAGAGGACTTTCACCCGTCTCTCTGAAGTAGCACATGTCGATGTGGATTGGGACCACCAGCGTGGCGTGCTCCATTGGAGAAGAAGTCTGGCCTTTTCATCGAGGCCAGCCTGTCGCTGGAGAGACCCCGTTGCTTGTAGATCCGGGGTTCCCTAATTATAGCTGCTGAAGGCCCCAGGGGTTTAGTTGGTAGGGGCAACCCAGTTCCCGAAGTCGTTACTGTACTCGGTTGAGCCACCTGGGCACCTAGGTAGCGTACGTAAAGGTATCCCCTGCGTTACTAAAAAAAAACTGATGGTGATGATACTCAGATTTTAATTCAACAAAATTGTAACAACACGACATTCGAAGCTAGTTTGCGATCGATCCAACTCCTTTGAAATCGTTTGTGTTTGAACGTATGGTCTCGTAATTGGTTTTGACGGCCGAATATTGCTACATTGATTTACATAGCACTAAAATATATTAATATGAGCTGTTAAATACACGTTAGAACTGTAATTTTATGCTCATCAATTTGATTCATATAGTTATAACAAAATATCACTGTTGTGTCAAGTCGCAATGAGTGGGATGGAGACGGAGTGCCAAGAATTTGGCGCTGCGGATGACTTGGCACAGCATTTTCTTGAGTAATAAATAAAGTTCAGTAGTTTCAGCGTGATTGACGGACAAACATCCAAACATCCGAACATCCAAATATTTAAACAAAGAAACATTCATATTTATAATATTAGTGTCATTGCTACATCAATGTGCACTCATCCTAACTCGAAACATTAACAAAATGACGTAATTTGTGTCGAATTTCATTAGTCATTCTCGACGATGAGTATTTCATCATAGATTCCTTACAAGCCCCGACCGGCAGCTTGAGATACGGAAAATGCTTAATCCTAATTAAGTTTTCATTCAGTGTTCATTAATTATAAGACTAGCTGTTCGTGATGAGTAATAAAAGAAATACCGAATGCTTCTAACGTATATTCATGAACTGTATTACAATAATTTTGAATTAGTTCAGAGATATTTAACGCGTACATATATTCTATTAGCGAATTGGTGGATTGTGAAAGCTAAAAGAAACGAATCTCAATCTTGACTTAAAGGGCCGCGTTGCACGTAGGTGGGGCGAGCCCGGCGCCGTCCGCTGCAACTTCCCTCCGATTTATGATGTTTTTGTTGTATGCTAGATGGCGAGACTCGTAACACTAGCTACCTGCCGGGCATTATAATCATCAGCAGCTCGTTATGTTTTTCGATCGCTTTCATTTTTTTATTTAATTTTATTTGAATAAAAACAATCATCATATATGGAAATAAACAATAATAAATTTTAAATGGTACATAAAGAAAGAATAGAAACGGTGTAAATAGTTTCATTGATCTTACATATCATTATTAACACATTGTAAATTTAGACAACGTGATCAACAGCTGAGATTGTCATGACATGTCACTGATATTTGTAGGGCAAATAAAGAAACGGTTAACAGTTAATATTATGTCCTTTTCACGGAGGCCGTTTGGAAAAGCCTGGCCCCTATTTTTTGGACAGCCGTAACCTATGGGCTGAATTATAGCATATATAAATGAGCTATTTCACGGAAATTTCAAACGGGGGAGTATTAAGGCCACTGGGACACGCCCGTGTCCAAGGGTCCTTTTGTCTAAATGAATAAATAAATTCCTGTTATATAACCTATCATCACTATCAACATCATCATTATCTAAAAGAACGTAGTGTGTAAAAGTCCAGTGCCGAACTTTACATGTCAAGTAATAGAAAGCAATACTAATAAGAATTGTGCCACATACAAATGCGACTAATGGTTTTATCATTTTATGTTTCTTTAAAGACTGTATAACATAGGTAACATAGCAAAAGTAAGTTAATTAAAACAAAACGAATCATCACAACAAACAGTGTGCATACATTAAAATTGGTTGGCTACAGTATGAAATGACCTTTATATGGACATTGCATGGGTCTGCGGGGATAAATTTATGTTGTGATGTTACAACTGAATTAGCTTAATGTGTGAAAACTTCGTCTATACATGTAAATAACATATGTCTGTCGGGATTACAACAATATGTTTTGCGAAGCTGGAATGGACTGTTCGGTATCGTTGTTAGTAAATATAAACTGCTATCATATTTTGTTTACGACTTTTAAAGCAATAGAAAATAGAAGTGTGAGTAAATGAGTATTTGGTGTTTACTAGTTACTGTGGTAGGCGGAAATATAGTCGGATTAACAATCGAATCACCAGATGGTTCATGTTGAAGACCGGCGCTGATACTTTAGCCAAAAAGTGTCGAGCTTGACACCGATTTGCAAGGTCTACATAATTTAAGTGTATAATTAATAATCAAATTTGTTAATTTGTGTGGAATTTCGAAAATAAATACATTCTTTCTTTTTAAATGACCATATATATCTGCATAACCAAAAAAATAACGTAATTTCCCGGATGGTAATCAAGACTGTCATATTCTGATAAGTAAGAGGTAGTTTTTAGACTGGCACTACTGGTCACTGGAGAGGAGACGTTTTATAGATTACTTTAGTTTTTATTCAAGTTCCAAATAGACTAGCCAGAATTTTAAAATGTACTTGTGAAACCCGTCAGTTATCTTTGTCTGTTTAACTTTAATAGCCTCTCATTTATTCGTTTTCCTGAGCATGTGGCTAGCTCACTACCATTTCATTAGCATGTCCTACATCTGATATTCGTTACTCCATCTTTTACTTTTATTTATGAAAAGAATACGTCACAGAATAAATAAAAAAGAATGTAAAATGCTGATTTAAATTGTAGAAAGGAGCAAATGAGCAGTTGGTATTTTCATTTATTATTATTACTATGCATATTGCATACACATTGCGAATTCAAAAGTTAAGTAGTTAAAATAGTACATACCTAAAAAAGTCAGTAGATTTTAAAAATAAAATACGTTTCTAAAATATTGAAGTGAGATGGTAAGGAAATGAAGCCTAATTCTCTCCGTATTCAATTGCTGCAATCAATTCTCAAGTGAATTTTGCTGACTTCTGAATTGGCAAATGGTAAATGCACAGAGTATCTCATTTCAATCGAAAATGTGTGTTTATGATTTCTAATATAATATTTGTTGCTAGATGATAAAGAGATGAATTTGAATTATTATACAAGTATATTAGCAATTAAAACAAGTGTTCTTTTATTTATCAAATATATTTTTTTACTACATAGGCATTAGCAGTATCTGGCGCATACTTCTTAGTCAGCCTCAGTTGATATTATTAATATGCGTTTTTTTCTCTCTGATTTTATATTTATAAAAAGAACGAAACTAGCGATCGAAAACTTTTGATAGCATCGCTTTTTCCTAAAGAGCATTTCGGCGTTTTGTGCACTCTTTTTGTGTCAACCATTTCTGTCCTCAATGTCTCCTATAGGATAAGATTACATATTGTACATGTGTATTACCTAAACAAGTTAATATTATATACAATCAATATTAGGTCACAACTTATTTTACCATTTTATTACAGCAATTTACTAAATAAATTAAACGAATAGTAGCCGTAGAATATTTTGACGTTAAGCAACTATAGCGTTGGTCTACAAAAGACACAACGGACCCATAAACCCAACGCAATAACATTACACACTGTGTTAGTGTTGATGACTAAGACGTTCCGCCTAATATTGCTGTAATTCTGCCGGCGCTTCGCCGCAGAGAATTTGACGATAAATACCAACAACTTACACATGGAGACTATTACATTAGAAACATAACATTTTTTTAAAGCATAGAGTCCAACAAGCATCAAGCATCAATCAGCAATCATACAAATGATTTTGTTAATCATAATAATTATCGCTAAGCCAACGTTATGAAAACCCAGCTTAACTTGTGAAGTGAACTATGTTCAGAATCGTTGTGATTTAAAAAATCTTTATTGGTAATGGTTTTCAATCCATAGCGATTGTGACAATATAACTCTGCTAACGACATGTTGAGGATACCGGTGGAATTCATGCATTACACATAATAATTCTTACGCTTATATGAATGAAACTATTTATCGGAAAGTTTAGATACCATCCAACGATTCTTAGCCGTGGGTATGTGATGACCGTGTCCGTTGCAGTGTAACAATAAGACTACATCTCACAGGTTTAAAGCAACTTGATTTAATGAACATAGTATAGAGATATAAGCTCAAATCCTAATTCAATATTCTAGATACAGTTAGTACGGTCATTTGTTGTGAAGTTTTTAATTTTATACAAAGTATATTTTTTACGTTTCAGAGTAAGCAAATATACCTTCTAGATCCCTAAGCAAACAAAATTACTCTCTTGATTGCCGAAATAAGAAATTTTCTCTGTAGATTAAATAATTTTATTTATATTTGAAAATTAATATGTAAACATTTTCAGTAAAATACTAAAAAGGATAGATAGTACTAATTATTAATAAACTAGCTTTTACTTCGGCTTTGCTCGCGTCCATAAATATTATTTTTAATAAAAAGTAGGTGTTTCTTTTTTGATACCACCTTGCAAAGTGATGAGAGAAGAAATACTTCAACAAATTACGTAGTGATCGATTGGTAGGACTAAAAAGTGTCTTTAGAACTTTTATACTTATATATCTTAAATAATGAAGTTGACGACCTGGATGTAGACTAATTTGTTCGTCAGTTATTTTCACAGCCCTTTCTTTGATGTCCCGTACCCTCCTCATATTGGAATAGAAGAATAAGATAATATGTATGGAATACATGCCGCATTTGTGAACGCTAAATGTGATAAGGTCTAACTCGGTGGCTAGTCCATATAGGGGTGAGAACGCCTTATCTTAAATTTAGTCGGAACATATTATTTCTAATTTTGTTAATTAATTTTATTTTAATTCACGGGTCACTGCGCCGGCGAAAGTAAGTAAGTAAGTAAGTAATTCTTAATTAATTAACTATTTCCACATTCCATGCACGCTTGTAGAAAGTATTGCTGATGCAATTCGACTGCAATACAGCATGTATTGTAGGCAAATTGTATCGTAAATAGTCAAATAAACCTCTCACTGCTCGTTTGCTCCCTTATACTATAGAAATAAAAATAATATGCCGCAGGAGAATAAACAATCCGAATAATATTAATTCAATTTAAGATATTTTCTATTTTGTGTCTGATTGCCATTTGGTTCCGCAACTTAACAGACAGTATTTCTGAAAGAACCTTAGAATGTTTGCGTGTCCGCTAAGTTTAAGTGAGCGTCCTGTTCTTTGGTTTTTGTTTTCAGTCATGATCGCTTTAAGTTGTAAAGCATCTTCCATACTAACAACATGTATGAAATGTTACAGAGTCCAAAATATTTGAACCTTTACTGCTTATGTCTGACTTTATTAACTAATTCAAAAATTGTCATAAAATTAGAAGTGCGATGAAATTCGTAATTTATGTTTTTTTTTAATGTAAAACGAAACAACTAACTATGACGCTACTAGTGCAGCTATACACAATATTCCATCATCAGAATTCACTTTTAGGAAATGGTTGAAAAGAAAGTAACCATAAATACTAAAGTAAGATTTGTGTTGAAAATACTATCAACAATTAGTTAATAAAAACGTATACCTACCTGCCTACCTTCTACTCGTTGGCGTTTTTTAGAGTATATTACTTTTATCAACAACGTTTTCAGATAATATAGGCAAGAAAGAAATTTTCACTACATAAGTATTTTGTAATTCAATCACATTGCTAATGTAAATTTAGAGTACCGTGATATACTAAAAATATCAAAACATTGTTTTTTGTTGACCAACTCAATGCACTCCCACGGCTGCCATGTCTTTACACATATTTTACGAGCACCTGAGGATCGTTTATTGCGGTATCGACTTACTGCAATTTATATTAAACGTTCAAGCTAATACATACTATACCGTATTGTCTTTGGGTGCTAAATAAATTGTTTTGTGACGTTACAAATCACCTTTCGTGGATGTAAGTCATTAGTACCTGTTAATTTCTTCTTATCCCTTATTTATGAGATTTGTAATGTCACTTATGTTTGTTAGACGACAATAAGCTATTATTACTGGCGAGAACGTTTCATTAATTGAATAAGCTGAATAAACGTTTACAGATAAACGTTTGGAGTGGTTTAATGTCTTTTTTTTCTATCATCAACTTTTGCTATGTATCCAGCTGCAGGACTATCCTTTTTTCAATAAAGAAACCAATGACAGTAAAAGTAGAAAACTACTATTTAGTCCTAGACTTTACCTAATAACGGCTATTGAAACTACAGTGCTCAGCGTACCTCTCGATCTTATCAAAGCAGCCAATTACTTCTTTCTTTGTCTCACTCCTAGGCATCAGTCTTTGATTTGGTTACAACGCAGCAAAAAGCACGCTTATTAATGACTTAATTCCAAATAACGACTGCTTTTTACTATATACATTTTAGGGCTCAAATGCATTCCAATGCAATTCAATGTTAACTTTCTCTTTAAATTAAAAATAAATAAACTACACTTGGCTTATGAAATTTCCAGCGAAAACTGTTTGCTCCTTTTAATGACGTCGCATCCAGTAATTCTATACCGCACAGTCTCGCCGCATTCTCGGAACTCAAGAAATTAATCTTCGTACAAATTTAGACAATGGGAGGCTATTAGCAACATAATACAAATATTACACCGCAAATTTTAACCTTACCTCAAAAATTTATAATATAAGAATATTATTATACATTTTGGAATTTGCGAGAGATAACATTTCTGCATTGTAACTGACATAGGCATGCACGATAAAAGACTTACGTATTGCACACAGTATACCGCAGCTCCATTTTTTACCGCGTACAACAGTACTATGGAACCAGCTGCCTCCCTCGGTATTTCCGATCCGATAAGACGCAGGGATCTTCAAGAAAAGAGCATTCCTCTTTCTTAAAGACCGGCAACGCGTCTGCAAGACATGTAGTTTTGCTGATGTCAATGGGCGGCGGTAGTCACTAACTACCTGCTCGTTTGCCCATAAAAAAAAACTAAGTGGCAACAATTATGTCATGTATAGTGAAAGAATAGAAGGAGGTCAACAGTCTTAACTAGCTATTGTAACTTCTATATGAATAATGCCGCCATACTGGTTATCAAGAGAAAGCTCAATAGTATGTCTACGCCAACAGACATCTAAAAGGATTCCTAAGAAGAGAGTTAACCTCATTCACCTCATTCCTCCTATTCTATAAACGAGGGATACTTCCCTCGGAACTAAGCACTCTTAGTTATGCCTCATTTTCTTATCCACTTTTGGCTCAAAGAACTTTAGACTTGACGTGTGGTTGGAAAATTTTTATTACTAAGGCTCCGATGTCCGTCCGTCCGTTCGTCTGTCATCAGGCTGTATCTCATGAACTATGATAGACAGTTGAAATTTTCAGAGATGGTGTATTTCTGTTGCCGCTATAACAACAAATACTTACTACATAAAAAATTAAATAATATAAGTATTTATTACAAGTTCATTGCAGTTGAATGGTCGTTGATAAAATAAAATAAAAACCGGAAAAAAGGGTTAACAGTGAATATAGTCCACGAGACTTTGAGGTCACGTTGAAGTCTTGTAAGAGAATCGGAGCGAGTCGCCTTTGTCCTGCGAATAATAGGACTTAGGTATCTGTAAGTGTTCTAGAATGTACTTTAATACAGGAAGCGGACATTTTTTTAACCGAAGTTGTTCGTAGCTCATGGTGTAGTGAGGTAACCTTTCATATTATGATGTGAATAATTTAATATGACTTATTATTTGTATGCTATTAATGTTCTACTTAACTACATGGTATAAAACAAAGACTCTCCGCCGTCGTGAGTATGTATGTCTTAAAATAACGCAACAGATTTTGATAGGGCTTATTTTAATAAATAAAGCTCTTTGACATAAAGTGATTCAAGAAGAAGGCTTATACCATCCTATTAATATTATAAGTGCGAAAGTTTGTTTGTTTGTTTTTTACTCCTTCACGCAAAAACTACTGAACCGATTTTCATGAAATTTGGCTCACACATAGAGGGTAATTTGGATTAACACATAGGATAGTTTTAATCCTGGAAAAATGTTTCTATGGGATGCCATGGGATGATTTTCTATTTTCCGCCGGATCGAAATTTATGCGGGTGATAAAACGGGCCGCAGCTAGTGTATAATAACTCCATTTTTGAAGTCCGAAATCCACGCGGGCCAAGCTGCAGGAAGCTAGAATTTGATATATCATAAACGTACAATCTGTGAAATCCCTATGTACCGCAAAAACAACACACGATTTGAATACCGTGGTAAAAGTATATATTGTAGATTTGCATCATTGGGATCGTTTTGATTTGGATATTTTACCCAACAAAGAAACAGGAAAATATTTTTCGAACGAATGAAAGTAAAATAAAAACGAACAAATACAAAATTCTGAATAAATATTCCCGGAGTTTTAAAAAATATCTTATATTACACTTGCCGAGCCGTGCGCGCTTCGTAGGGAATTAAAAACAAAATTTGTTCACTCGTAGTAAAATAAAGCCTATGTCACCCTCAGTTATCTTTGTGGCAATTTTAACCATCTACTGAATGATACTGCAGGAAAATAAAGCTAAAAAAATTATTACTTAACTTAAATAAATAAAAATCAAAGCCATTAATGGCTTTGCACGCATTTAACACAATCTATGATAGTGCCATTTCTGGTTTTCTATGAACATGAAATACATTTTGCAGACAAAATGAAAGTTTTTGAACCAGTTTCTTATTGAGACATAAATAAAGACACGTTCTCACATTTTATATATTATTAAAACATGTAATTATGTATTTGACACATCTCATGACATTTATGCACCATGCAGATTCTGTCAAATTGCGTCAAATTGAATGAAAATGAAAAATCTTGAAACCTTTTGATGGGTGGTGCTGGAGATTCTTTGCGACCTGTAGGCATAGCAGATGTGCTAGTGGTAGGTGTACCGTGTGTAGAAGTACCAGAAGTACTTTATCTCCTATTAGTAAATTTATTAGATTAGTTCAAGACCTACAAAAGCTGAAAGTAGATTTACCACTTCATTATCATGAAAAAAGTTTGTTTCACATAATCATTTATAGTACTTTCATATTTCATTCAACAAGGAGGTAGTATAGTCTGTTTGTTAGTGACCGAGCGAAAACGGATATTTTGCTGTTTGTTGAAACACTGACAATAGGTTTAACGAACACAACAATATCCGGATCAATTCGAAGGCAATGTTTACACTGAAACATCAGTTTATTACAATGTTAGTAGATTTCATTCAGTTAAACTTAATATTAATTCAATATGTATGTATGTATTAAATACTATAATTTTTATACTATTACCACTTTTTATTCATTTAAATTACATTAAATACGGCCGGTTTCGATAACTCATCGTTATAATATTTAAATTAATATTATATTATTAAAATTATTAAAAAGTGACAAACAGAATAAAAAATAGTAGTTTATGCAACTGTCATATAATGAAGGGTATTAAAACACGAGTGGAATTTTTGAAACGAGCGATAGCGAGTTTCAAAATAGTTAACAAGTGTTTTAATACCCGTGTTATATGCAGTTGCATACACTACTTTATCTTCACTAATAATAATAATAATAATAATAATAATAAGTTATTTATTTCTTTGAG
This sequence comes from Calycopis cecrops, assembly GCA_001625245.1. Taxonomy (NCBI): domain Eukaryota; kingdom Metazoa; phylum Arthropoda; class Insecta; order Lepidoptera; family Lycaenidae; genus Calycopis; species Calycopis cecrops. The sequence goes on from LUGF01012311.1 coordinate 60,478, forward strand.
CAAAACTTAAGTGCCTAAACACAAAACTTTGTTGTTTACTCTAATACAATATATCAATATTTTGTAATATTTAACTTTACAGTATCTGGTCTGTTCAACTTTTATATAATAATATGTATTTATTTTATAATATTAATTCTAAAACTATTTGATTTTCGCTAATACTGACTAATAGAATTAATCAATTAATACCTTGGGCGTCGATTGCCGACTGTCGGCATATGCTAATGACAGTTGACATTGCAGCGCGCGCTGGGCCAATCAGGAGCAAGCGCGCGCTGTTCAGGATTTTGCCATACGTCTGTCTCACCATTTTTCTCTCCCTCTCGCTCTCACACAGTGTTATAATGAGATTTTACGATATCGATTTGGATATTATAACATCATGTCAAATTGCTTAAATTGAGTTTTTTGTTGTCTGAGCTATAACAGTAGTCATTATAAGTCAAGTATTGGAAACATAAGTAGAATGTTACAACATTAGTGTAGATAAAGTATATTATTTAATTAAAGTAGAATATGAATTTCCATCAAGAAATGATAGTATATTTCATCAACTATATCAAATGAAGAAGGTATATAAATAATTGTTTATTCACTCATCAAAAACCTCCATCATGAATAGCCAGAAGACGGCCACTGTCCCCCACACAGGGCACTCGTATTTTATTAACACACATACATAATTTGGAAGGCTAAAGAGTGAGTGAAGTGAGTAAAGAGAGAGTGCCTAAAGTCGAAAGTCTTCGACCAATGTGTGTTACGAGTGATGACGTATGACATCGAGACATGGACGCTAAATGTAGGCGTCTTAAATAAGGTCAGAGTCACTCAGCATGCTATGAGATATGGTCCGCAATTCGGAGATCCACAAGGGAACTAGGGTAACCGACATAGCTCTGAGAGTTAGCGAACTGAAGTGGCAATAGGCAGGTCACATTGCTCGGAGAACCGATCGCCGGGAAAGAAAGGTTGTCGAATGGAATGGGGACTGCGTTAAGGAGCTGTCGCTGGATGCAAGTGACTCGTGACCTGTGGCGCTC
>LUGF01012311.1:61527-73781 GCA_001625245.1 Calycopis cecrops
AGCGGGAGGCCTGTGTCCATCAGTGGACGACGTCCGGCTGATGATGATTATTATGATTTTTTTTTAATGGTAGGGGGGGGCAAACGAGCAGTTGAAGCCATTTTATGCCTACCGACGCCCACAAACATAGAGGCTATACAGATGCGCTGCCCTCCTTTCTCCTTCCACCTCCATGGGCCACCGGCTACTTACACATCGCACGAAACGCGACAGCACAGCTGTCACTTCACGCCGGTCTCGTGTAAGCGAGAAGTACCTCTCCGATCGTGCCGGCCCAATTCAACTGCATGAAAGCATGCAGTGTGGCACTACCTCTTACCTGGACACGATGACATAATTCGGCTATAAATACGAAAAGCAATAACTAAAATTAGAGCTAATTTACATTACAAATACGATTGTGGGAATAACTGTCGAAATGTTCATTTGAAGGTTGATAGTAATATGATGGATGTAATTTGATCAGGGGATGCTAAATCCCCGCCCTTAGACTTGACTAGTAAAATACTTTCCAAATTCCATAATATCTTGTACATTTTTGTAAAAGTAGGAACATTTATGTAAGAGGTAGTGCCACACTGCATGCTTGCATCCAGCCGAATCGGGCCGGCACAACCGGGGAAGTACTTCTCGCTTAGACGAGATCGGGATGTACGGCAGCTGTGCTGTCGCGTTTCGTGTGGTGTGTAAGTAGCCGGTGGCCCATAGAGGTGAGAACAGAAAGAATTGTATAGCCTCTATGCAGATGTCTATGGGCGTCCGTAGTTATGACTCCGACTGCTTGTTTGCAAAAAAAAAATTGAACTGTATTAGTGTTAAATGTAGTTAAAAACAGCAATAAAAGTACAGTGGGCATAATCTATCAACGTCTCAACAATTTATTCGCTCTTTTCAGTCGGAATATTCCTTCGGTCGCTCGTATAATTAATTGATGCTTTTGATTTATCGAGGCCACATGAAGCCGAATGTGTCCGACTGTACTTATGTGTATTCTGTTTATATTAATCATCCTTTGGCTCCGAACATAATAGCTTAGTTATGAAAAATGTATTTTTTTGTTAGTAATAAACCTTTTGTATTATTAACTTGGGTTATTATTAAGTTTATTGGATAGTCATGTCTATAAAGGCACCAAAATATAATTTGGTATTTTTTATTTTGTTATCAGTATTGATCTGTCCGCTTCTTGATATGTTCTATTCATAAGTACCAATAATTTATATATTAAACTTTTTATTAACTTGAATCATTATGTTAAGTTGTTTAAACTAAACTAACTACTGTATTTGGAAATACAAAAATTAAGCCTTGAATTATGCAAAATATTAAATATTTGTATTGTTATTTTATTATTAGTTATATGTCCAATGCCTATATTTCGGTACCGTATGTTGTCTCGCGTAATGTGAGTGTTAGCCTTACAGCACGAAACGTGCGACACATGCAATTGCTTTAGAGAAACGATCCAATAGAGAGTGAGAGAAGAGAATGCAAATGAAATTCAGTTTAAGTTAACATTTATTTACGTGAAGTTACTTAAATTTTCATTGAACATTTCTCTTATATATAAATATTCTACTTCTTTTGACTTAATCTACTATATTCTTATATTACATGAAGTGGAAAAAACAAAAAAGTATAAAAAGATGTATTTATCAATTAGGAACACGGTCGTTGTACAGGAGCCGGTCCGCGGTGGATGCGAGAAACAGGAGACTAATCGTCTTGGCGATCTTTGAAAGAGGCTTATGTCCAACTGTGGACTGATAAAGTCTGATTATTATGATGATGATACGATCAGATCGCCTGTTCAAAAATTTTTGACATGCCTATTGTTTTAGACATTACACAGACAAGATAATTACACAATAATTATATTATTTCTTAGTACTAAGGTATATTATGACCTATTAAGTTTGATAAGCTCTCATACACTGCACGAGTTATAATAAAATTATGATTTGTTTAATAATTACCTAAGAAATTAGGTATTATCACTGCATAGTATAAAACAAAGTCGTCTATGTGTCTGTATGCTTTGATCTTTAAAATTACGCAACCGATTTTGATTGGTTTCTTTTTAATAGATAGAGTGATTCAAGTAAAAGGTTTATAATATGTATAATATAACTCCATTTTAACGTCCAAAATCCATGCAAGCAAGGCTGCGGACGGAAGCTAGTTTTATTAAACTCGTAAATTGATTGAAATTATGTTATTATTAAACATTCATTGCCTTTGCATATATCTGGGATAAACCGTTTGTATATAGTCCTTATTTAGCATAACCAGTGACATATTGTATTTCATAAATGTCCCGGAACATCAAATTAAGTTGTCACCCGCTTTATATCTGCCAGAATAATTTTGAACCGGAACGGTATATATTTAAGAGTCACTTTATGATTGTAACATATTTTGACAACATTATGAAACTTGGTTGAAATTATATCGTGCAGGGTAACCATCGGTATTTATTTATAGGAACATTTCAATACAACTAACAGGTTTTAGCTTTTAAGGATCCATTAAAGGACTAAAATAGCTGATATTTTACGAAGTAGTTGTTACTTATTTATGGTTTGTACTTTATTCATTTGAAAATGAAAATAGTTGACAGCTAACGGCTATCTGTATGCATATGAATAACACTATGGTCGACTGTATGGTATTATCCACCCGCTCAAATCAGCAATGTTGATGTGTGTCGTTTATAGTAATTCAACCGCGCGCCTCCTCGTGTATTAATGAGTGCGCCTTCTCACCGGTTAACTCAACCTAATTTCTATCAGGTTAAGCTAAAAGAAAACTCTTATTTTCCGTTTCGATAATTCATGCAATAGGAGGTTAAAACTTGCTTAAATCTGAGAGTAACATCTCAGTAAAAATATACTCTTAGACATACAACTGAGAAATATACTTTGAGAGCAATTTTTTTGCAACTGACTATCAGTCATTGTTGGATCTGGAGTTTTATAAATATATTCATCCTTGAATAAAGGTAACTGTTATTATTTTTTGTTTTAATTTTAACTAGCTGCGCCCCGCGGTTTTACCCGCGTAAGTTTCGACCCAAAAATAGAAAATCATCCCATGGCATCCCATAGGAACATTTTGTCGGAGTAAAAACTATCCTGTGTTAATCCATTTTACCCTCTATGTGTGTGCCAAATTTCATGAAAATCGGTTTAGCAGTTTTTGCGTAATGGAGTAACAAACAAACAAACAAACAAACATACAAACTTTCGCATATATACTTAATAGTAATAGGATACTTACCGAAAGTCTCAAAGTATTGAAATACGGCCACTCTAGCATGATACGTATCCGACGTATGAACTTGAAGAATTTATGTGACAAGCGTAACGTGTGGTGTGACGCATTAATGAGCGAGATCGCGGGCCGCGGTTAATTAAACACGTCACGAGAGAAGTGAGGTCGGTCGCGGGTCGTGGTGTATGTGGACTGAGTCTGTTGCGTGTCTGGTATAAGTGATAAATCCTACTAATATTATAAATGCGAAAGTTTGTAAGGATGTTTGTTACTCTTTCACACAAAAACTACTGAACGGATTTTTATGAAACTTTACAGTAACATAGCTTTCATATCAGAATAACATAATAAGTTAAAATTTTGAATCATTTTTGAAGTCCGGAATCCACGCTGGCGAAGCCGCGGGCGTAAGCTAGTTGTACCATAAAGTAAAGATGACCTATTAAATTAGTGTGTGGAATTGCAACTGATGTGCTACTTCAAAAAGCCAACAAATTCCAGATTGTGACTAGTTTTTTTTTATGTCACAGCTTATAACTGTCATAGACATGCTCTATCCTGTCGAAGTAAATGTTATACTATATACCTAACACATATGATATTTTTATTAGTATATTATAATTATGCTAGCAGACGCCCGCATCCTCGTTTATGAATCCTTTAAAAAGTAGTCTAAGGCCTTCCTTGCTAAATGGACTAACTAATACTAAAATAATTTTTCAAATGTAACCCGTAGTTCCAGAGATTAGCGCGTTGAAAAAAAAACAAAAAACAAACTCTTCAGCTTTATATTATTAGTATAGAAGTATAGATTTAAATGCCTATTTCAGTTTAAGAGACTAGAGTTGATTTTTAACAAAAAGTAGTTTTTCATCACGTCATGATTTCAACCATCGCTAAGCCAAATTTGTAACCAGTCAAGCGGTTATTTCATAAATAAAACTTTTAACCCTGTATTTATTTGAATTAAATTATTCAAAATTATGCTAAGGTTAAAAAAATAAAAGATGTAGACTCGGGTAACACCACGGATCGCAGCTAGTATATTTGATTCCACCACACTGGTATCCACACAACCAGTTGGTATCTTCGTTTAGGCATTTAAACTCTCACAACTTGTACTTCTCCAGAAGTGGACGTCGTCCGGCTGATGGTGATGATGATGATGATGATGATGATGATGATGATAATGATGATGATGATGATGATGTTGATGATGATGATGATAAATCATACTTAACATAGTCACCAGTTTACACCGGCGTTAATAGAATTTAAGCCTCTAAAGTTCCCAAATTTGTGTGGTTTCAAACAAACAAACCTTTATAGTCAAGATAAACAATGTGGTTAGTTTATTAGTAAAACAATTACTTACTAGAATTACCATGTAACTTGCCAACTTTCTCTCCCGCTCACTTATTTAATGGAATTGAATAAGTTATTTGTAATCGTTCTCCAAATAGTTTTCATCTTTTGACATTTGTTACTCTACGTTATTTTTAGAATTGATGGAATCTGTTTGAATATTGAATGCTAGTGACGTAGCTTATTTATTTGTAATTAACGTTAAGCTTTAGTTGAGGACGATAGTGCGAGGTCTTTAGTGGTAATTTTTGTCAAGCTAACTCTAGAATACTTTTAAATTTTAATTACAGGTTTTTATTTTCTTGAAGTAAAACTTCTGTATGCGTGCTTGACATGGAGAGTAAGTTGGCGACAGAGTTACAATAAACACACGTCGGGCGAGGCCAATGGAAGTTGTTATTCAAATTCAAAATTTAAAATAAAAAGCTAAACATTTTTATGTATCAAAAATAAATGTGATATGACATGTTACGGCATTTAACTACTGTAAAGAATTTCTGTATTAAATCAATAATTAAGTATGACTTCAGTTGTGTGGTTTAAAAAACTCATTTTTTTATGGTATAGGGGGGCAAGCGAACAATCGGAGCCATTTTCATGACTACCGACGCCCATACCCCGTTATCCGCATAGAGGCTATGTAAATGCGCTGTCCTCCTTTCTACATCTCCTTCTTTCTACCTCCATGGCATCCATGACAGCACAGCTGTCACTCTACGCCGGTCTCGAGTTAGCGAGAGGTACCGGTCCGGGCTGCATTAAGCCTTGCAGTTAGTGCCAAACTGCATGCTTTCATGTAGCCGAATTGAACCGGCACTTCCAGCAACCTCTTCTCAAATGAACATAGCCTCTAACAATGCTTATGCTAGTGAGTTTTGATCATCACCAAAACGTTTCAAATGTTCGTTTATCCCTCGTCGGTTTCTGCCTAAAAACCTTTTTGAAGCACCATTATTATGGTCGTAAAAAGTTGTATCGTTAAATTTTGTTAAAAATAGCATATTTATTAGTTCTCACCGTTTATATAAAAATTATTCTTCACTAGTTTAGCTAGCCATTACGATCATTCTCTCTCTGTGTATAACTTTTGTCGTTATATTTCTGCTTTAGTAATGAAAATAGACGTATAGTCGAATCAGCTGCGGCGCGCTAAATGTTGTTTTACGGCACCCATTATCTGCAATTAAATCTAAGCACATAGTTGTTACTTAGCCTCTAAACGATGCAACAGCTGCAAATAGAACCGAAGCACGTACTATAAATATAAAATTAAGTAATTATTATTACGAATGAAATCGTAACTCAAAGTGTCCGTAAATATCGGTTAATAAGTTCTTGCAGTAAGCCGACATTTTATTTTTGAATGTTGTTAACTTTAAAAGTCATTTGCAATTACTATTATTATTTAAAATGCGGTGTGGACTTGAAAACAGAACATTAAGTGAGAAGCATTTAAAAGTTGCAGATAATCTTTTGGCGAGATAATCTAAGTTAAGTTTAAATGGACGGCGCACGTCAGATGAGCATCTACCATGTTGGCGCCGCGCCACTAGAGATCGCTACGTGAAGAAGCGTTTAAAATGCTGTAACCACTGTGCTATAATAATAATAATAATATATTTATTTCAGATTCATTACATTCATATTAATTGTTGCCCTTCGGTTTCACTTTTACATTATAGCTATTTTAATTTTAAAAGTTTTACGAACAATACAAAATCATTTTACTTTTTTTAATTGCATTGAGACACAAACTGCCGATGACTACCAATACCAACATAATATTATGGTTGTTACACATATGTGTTTTCCTTGTTTCCTTCTCCCCTCCGGTGGGCCATAGGCTACTCACAAGCAGCACAAAACTCGACAGCATAGCTGTCACTTTACGACGGTATCATGTGACCTGCCCGCAACGCAGCTTAGCACTACCCCTTACTAAGAAGAAGTAAATAGAGAGGGGCAAACAAGCCGTAGGATTATGTATACTGTAGCGATAATAACCACTACCAGCGCTCGCAAGAAGCAATAGAACCTTACGATCGGCCTAATCAAGTATTAAATATATTATCATACCTATATTATATTACATTCTATTAAATAAATCAAACGACAATGCGTCTGCAACACGCCCAGTTTTGCGGATCTCTATGGGCGTCGGTAGTCACTATTCACCTGCTCATTTGCCCCCTATGATATAAATAATAATAATAATAATAATATCGATATTATATTTAATAATATGAAATAAGTGGGAAATGTAAATATAAAATATATTATATAAAAAATAATGATTTCTACAAAACAATTTTTAAAGAAATACTCATTTTAGACACAATAGATTCGTGATCTGGGCCGGATTCAAATCGGCGACCCCTGGCGTAACGTGTACTTCATCAGCTACGAATATCAGACCAGCTAGGCTGTAGCAGCAGTAGCATAAAAAGAAGGATTAATTATGTATAACTTTCAAAAATATATAGTCCACATTGCATGCATGCATGTAGCAACCGGGGAAATATCTCTCGATTACACGATACCGACGTAAAGTGACAGCTGTGCGGTCGCTTTTAGTGTGTGTAAGTAGCCGGTAGCCCATGGAGGTGGGAGGAGAAAGGAGGGCAGCGCGTCTGTATAGCCTCTATGCGGATGTCTATGGGCGTCGGTAGTTATGAAAATGGCTCCGCCTATAAAAAAAATGCGTAGCCTTTAATAACGTCACATCCCTTCGAGTCACAAGCCGCACGAAACGCGATAGCACAGCCACCTCTTTTATCGTGTCAGGGTGGTTCAGTTGCAGTTGCAAATAACGCGAACAGAAAACAACTATTAAAAGTCATAGTTTAGCATTTACTTTAGTTCACTGATGATGTGCGGATATTTACAGGATTTGGTCAATAATCGTAATATTCATCCTGCTAAATGTATTTTTTAGATTTTGAATCTTGTGCATGTAAAGCTTTTTAAGCTAGAAACAGCAGAACTTCTAACCGTATATAATACGACCTTATATTGGAATAATTGAACTAAACATTTCATTATCCATGAATAATATATTATTCTTAATATAATATAATTTGAAACCTTCTAATACAATAATAGCTTTTAATAATGAATGCCTTGGAACATAAGTTACAGCCTATTGAGTTTTAGGCTTGTCGCGGGAAAAGGCTTCGAAGTTCAACGCGTGTAGTCGACCATCGGGTAAAAATATTTATAAAATTTTCATCGTAGTTCGACCACGTCAATACTATTTTATTTTCAAGAATGGAAAACCTTTTGCTAATAAGCAAAACGCAAGAAGCTCTAATATAATATTAAAGCCAGGTATTAGCCTAGTTCTCCTACAGTTTATAGATATATTTTTTTATATAAAACTTCTATATCTACCTTATTATATAATTTAAAATAATAATTTATAATTCATCATAGAGTCGTCATCATAGAGCAACAACCTTTTTTTTGTTGTACATTACATTTACGTACGTTCACCTTGGAGCCTGGGTGGTCTCTAGACCTATGTTGGACTCAACACTTGATGCAATATCGACTAAATGCTTGCAGGTGCTTTCAGCCGCTATAATTTGATGGTCCTAGATCAACCGACGACAGGATTCCTTCAACGACAGCCTTGGTGAAAGGGCCATACATTCCTCCTTGCGGACTGCCCCGGCTGCCTCTTAACAACTCTTGCTTTAACGTCGAAACCGTGCAATGGAGTCAGGTTCCCATACTGACCCCTGGCTCCAATACTCTAATGGCGCAAGTCGCAGATTTTTCCTCGCTGCCGTCTGCTCACTAAGAGGGACGGTTGCAGGGCCTCTCAGCTGCCCTATATTATAATGTAGACAATAAAACCGCCATGTATCATTACTGAATAGAATATACAATTTACACAAGAGTTGTATTTGTTGGCACACACAATTAACCCGCAGTTTTGAACTGCTCACGTCAGAGCTAAATTTTACAATGACTTATTTAAACATCTCAAATTGATTCAAGTTATACGTGTACGCCCTTTGCGAATTCAGGTATTTGTTTAACATAACATAGTAGCCAATCTCCACAGCTAACGTAATCACAATGAAAAACACACTACTGGCATAATATATTATTTCCTTTGTTTGATTTCAATATAATATAATACATACAAGGACTTGCTTCATTATTGTGACACAAAGCTTACGACTGTAGATAACTTTAACATTTAATTTTGCCGTTCCTATGCGGCGAGGATACGATGCCGATGAAATGATTAAAATAGTACAAGAGTGCAATACGCATCGTCTGTTAATATTGAACGTATAAATTTCCACTTAAATATAATTTAATACTCTCACAAGTTGCACGAAACAAGATTACATAACTACATATACATAGTATATACGACGATTATTTACGGATTCGATTCCCGTGTTATTTGATTTTTTTGGTTTGTAATAACAGTCCGAAGTTGCATAATTAGATTACAATTTTTAATTCGATGTGAGAATATAGATATGAAGTATCATGTAAGAATTTGCGTGGAGCTTTAAGTTGGTCAATGGAGTGGACACATGCCGATATCCCAATTCTGGTTTTTATCCAAATTTGCATTAAAAAATAGGCTCTCATTAAGAAATAGTTAAATGTTTTTGTACAATTTTGTTAAAGCGGTTTTCACTTTAAATAAACTACGTAAATTTACTAGAATGTACATGATTCTGAATTAAAAGGTGAGCGTGAGAGGTAAGTGACGTCGGTTCGGTGAAGTTTTATCAAATGGAGACGCCGCGCCGCGAATGAAAACTCTTATAACACAAAAAATTCCAAATTCGTTGACGGACGCGGTAGACACCGACTAAACACAAATGCAATTCCCCAACACTATTATACACATTTTTTTTACACTACGTTAGCCTAGCCTCATGCTAAGTACCATAAGCACTTGTGTCACTGGTACTAGACAATGGAAATACATTTACTATTTTTTTATAAATTTAAGAAAAATATATTTAAAATTTTTATTATAGAAATACATATAAATACGTATATGTATAAACATGTATGACCTAGGTGGGATTCGAACCTGCGACCCCTGGCGCAACATGCTCCGCTTATTCGAGCCCTGTACCACTGTGCCAGCCTGGTCGTCAGACAAATATAAATATCTCAAACAAGCTTACAAACCTCTAATTTTGTTGTGGTTACTTCACGGGTTGTAACACGATATAAGTAACACTTATTAAAGGTACTAGTCAAAACATATACCTTTGCTCGACGTCACGACCAGGCATGATCGCGACCTGACTGAGCCCTTAAAGTAACCACAATATGTGCAACAAACGCGAAAGTCTCAAACAAGTACTTTAATTGTGTGTTCCTATCTTACCTTCGGCAGAGAAGAACGTCTGTAGGTGGTCTTTCCCGTTAGTTTAATATTCAAAGCGCTCGATTGCTATTTTAAGCATATCACTCCTGCTATTCTTCCTTAATTAAGATAAAAAAAAAATGAAATCTCAGAATACCCTACAATACTTACTAATTGTTTACAAAAATTTAAATTATCAAAGTTTTTACTCACACTAGTATACAAATTATTTTAAGGTTATTAATAAATGTGGAATATACAACAAGTTCCTACCCTTAAACACTTTAACGGATTCAGAATTTTATTTCATTTTTAAATAACTTTACCTAATTTTCATGTAACTCTCTTTATCGAGACATTGTCTCGTCGTTGCTGTCATGTGCTCAATTTATTGTTAATTTATCGTAAGGCCTCTATGGTTCCGATTCTAATAATCAAATTTTAATTAAGTTACTTACAAGAAGTAACGAAATTATGATTGAGCACATTAATCTTCTTCGATATCAACTACAACATTTTATCATCTATAATTTACTTTAAATCTTTCATCCAAATTTAGTTTGTGAACAATTATTTTTCATTAGATGTCAGAATAGCAATCAATCACTCAGATACTGTTTTATAAAGGGCGAATATCTTTGATGTTAAAATCGAATAATCAGTGTTGTTATTAAGGATAATAATATGTTTGCGAATTTCAGTAAAACAAGTTTCAGTATTATTATGTTGGGCCTGGAAAGAATCAGAAGAGAGAGAGAGAGAAGACAAGACAAGACAGAAGAGAGAAGAGAAATATAACACATGGGAAATAATAATTCATCAGGAGCTGAAGGATAAAGGCATAAAAGGTGTCTGGTTCTTGTGCAAGTGATTTAAGTCTATTTTTAAGAACATTGTGTAACGAAACAAGCGGCAGTTTCGTCCAATGCAATACAAAACAGAGAATAGATTTCTACTCGATATTTATTTAAGTTCAGTGATGTTGCAGATGCTAGGACAGTGTTAAAGTTAATAATAAAGCTAAAACTAAATCTTTGTAAGATAATTAACAGTTTGCTAATTACAGCTGTAAAAGTTTTAATACTCTGGCTGGAGACTTGTCAGCTTTAGCGGTGGTCAATAATGTTTTACACGTTATCGTACCTACACTTTAGTTTAATATACATCATCTTCATAATAACCTGTAGTAGAAATGTGATGATAAAAAAATATTTGTGTGATCATGGAAAAATTGGTATCAAAATAAACGAAAAGTTTTTAGCGTTATTTTAAAATAAAAAATTCGAAAGTGAATGCCTAGACAGTTTTTCATCCAATAATCATTAATCATTAACCTGGAAGTTACTGAAATAATATACTATTTTTATTTGTAAAGACATCAAGCTAGAACACTTTGAAGATGCGGTTGCGTTACAACAATGGATGTTTCAATGTGGATGTGTCAAAATTAAATGTCGCTTAATATAATTATCATATCACAACAAAACTATTTACTCATTAGTCGCACACAATTGTATAACAAACTGTATAGTGGGTTGAGTGAGGAATGCGGCGCGTGTGTGTTCACTGACATTGTCGGCGCGGTAATAACTACAGAGGAGGCTGTGTCAGGAATTCGCGGTCCAAATGTTTGCGATCTCATTCCTTTGTTAACCCGTAAACATTTATTTCCTAATTAGATACATATACCATCTGTATCATGTGCACAAAACTTATGAGTGCTCCGACTATGTCCCGCGTAATAGCGGTGGCCGGTGAAGCCTACCGCACTAAACACGAACAGACATACAATTAGGTATTGACTATATTGAAAGAGATTTGAAATTTCACTCATGGCGTATAAGAGTTGCCACGTTACCGTAGCAACAAATTCTACAATTAGGAGAGGCCAATGACGACCGGGTTGGTGATTACTAGAAAAACATGTTATCTAATTTCCAAAACATCCTTACAAAGAACGTTTTATACTAATTGTAGTAGTTGCAATAAAGAGAGTAATTTAGTTAAACCGAGCTCCATTTCCCTCAGAGTAACTCCGCGCTAAAGATCGCCGAGCGAGTGTTTAGCGTAAGCAAATATGACCGCACAACGTCGTAAGCCCGTTTGGCGACGAGGCCGAAACTACTCCGCAACGAGATATGCATATTATGTACTTTTATTACAGAACTCACATGAGCCATTCATTTACAAAAGCTTCCATCTGCTAAATAGACGCAGGGATCGGGGGAATCGGTCCCCATTGCATCCCCAATCCTAGTCTTGTCGC
>LUGF01012311.1:118077-136591 GCA_001625245.1 Calycopis cecrops
AAAAAAAAAAAAAAAAAAAAGCACAAACTTTTCTACTAACCTCCTTGAGTTGGTGCGACCATCCTAGATTTTCCTCAATGTGTATCCTTACCTACTTCCATTAAACGCGCCAACATGATGCTAAATATCTCTCAAAAAATTTAAAAATATTATACTTTAATAGCAATGTGTCTCTCAGACAGTGTGTTGGGTGGAGAGGGGATAAGATTTACGAGTTGTAACTTAGTCAACACTTAATTTATGAGAGAAAACTTTACCAGCACAACTGGGAACGATTGTTGAAAGAGGTTGTTTGTTAACTTCGTTTACTTTGAACTAGCTAGTCCCTGAGGTTTCACCAGCATGAAATCTGGAAATCGTTAATCCCTTTCGGTATAAAAATAAAAGTAGGATTTATAATTTATTAAGATATGTATCCTTATCTGTACCTATCTATTGAACAATCGCTATGTACTTTTAAAAAAAGTCTTAAATACATCTAGACTTGACCAACGAGCTATCAATATTGCAATTTAACTTAAAGACTGCTATTAGTTTTAGCTTAAATTGCAATACCAATATTATTATTATTATTACTTAAATGTCTTTATCAACATTTTTACCGGTACTTAAGTATTAGGAGGCGATGACACGAGTTCATGAAGCATATTTATGCCGACGGATATGCACGTTTTTATTTCCTGCAGACTAAGAAGGATTTAACAAACCGTAATAGATGTCTAGGTTAGCGGCGGTATAATGTGATCGAGTGCTACCTCCCCAGTTATACATGGCGTCTTACTATATCGTCGTTACTTTTGTCCGTTTATTGCTACTCCGGCTTACACGAGACCGATATAAAGTGACAGCTGGGTTGTCGCGTTTCGTGCGGTGTGTAAGTAGCCGATCGCTCATGGAGGAGGGAGGAGAATGGAGGGCATCGCATCTGTATAGCCTCTATGTAGATGTCTATTGGCGTCGGTAGTCATGAAAATGACTCCGACTCCTCGTTTGCCCTCCTATATGTTAAAAAAATTCTCGTCATTCAATCCCATCTGTAGAATAGAGTATAACCAAACTCAAGAATTAAATATAGATCTCTCGATCGCTATCGACAGAGAAGTTATGGTTTGCTGGGAATGACGTCTCTAGAGCCTTGTCAATGGTAACCAAAAGGAGCCAGTCCCAGAGAGCGATATTTGAAACCGTAATGTCAGATAGCAGTTTAGCTACTTACTACAGGAACGCCGTCATTCCAATTAACAGCTACAGAGCATAAGCAGGCCGCCTAAATTGGCACTCGTTAATTAGCAACAGTAACCCGACCACAGAACATTAGCAGCTCACGCGAGTACAGCCTCGTACTTATCCGGCAGGCTGTACATTACTTACGGTTTATCGCGTCGTTAGCAAAGATAATTTCACTCGGTAGGCACGGAAATAATGTTTGATAAAAAACGCAATATCCCGCTTCTATTGGTATTATCATAGGTAAATAGAGCCATTTTTGGTTAATAAGCTACATAATGACACCAAAGGAATTTTATAAATCAGACCTGTAGTTCTCACCTTTAGTGCGTTCAATCACACAAAATCTTTAGAATTATAAATTTGGAACAAGACAAAGAGAATCATGGATTTTGTGTTTAAAGTTTATCATTTATTTGAATAGAAAAAGACAAGCATTTCGCCCTTGAATTACCAGAGACGCGTTTTTATTTCCTCCCCGATAATCACTTCTTTCTTCTTCTCTTCATCTCTCTGGAAAATAAGTCCAGCTGTTCCAGAGATTACCTCATGCAAACAAGCAGACAGACATAAATTTTTAAAATGATTGTTTTCGTATTAGTACTGAAAACACATATCACACATAATCACCAATATACATTAGGTATATATATTTTCATTTCATTTATATTATGTACAGATTAGGTTTGCTTTTCATTACTTTGTTCGTCAGTTGCCTTAACCTTTCGGTTACCGCGGACGTTCATTGACGCTTCAAAAACACGCAGCGAACACGTGGTCGGTACCGGGAGATTTAATAGTTAGCACAGAACAATTAAAAGACTTATCATGAAAAGAAGAGAAATGATTTGAAGTAGTATGTCCATCTTCAGGTCACTGTCAGACGGTTGCAGAGAGTCGCTAAATCCTACGACTGCATCGCGACAGTCGCAAAGACGCCGGTAGCCGCGTCTAAAAATCGCGTGTGGGCTGGGGTCCTAACCTATCTTTTTTAGAAACAACGCTACCAATTCATCATTGTAACAATACCAACATTTAATTTTAAAGTAATTATTAGTTGTTATTACACATTTAAAAATCAAAATCTGTGAGTTAAAATCGAAATGCCCCGGGATTTTCCGATTTACTTTAATATATTATTCATATACAACTTAAATGTGTTCAGATATCGTGTTTAAATATTGCTTTCATTTTAAATCGTTTCGACTGTATTTTTGGCGAGTACATTTACATTGTAATATTATCGCTTTCAAATGAAACAAGCATCGCAAATCGCAGATGCTTAACTAGGAAGATAAAATTGTTGCAATAAATATGATGGCACAATCTGGACTGGATTTCGGCCTGAAGGTGAAATTATCAATAGCAGATTGCATAGCCGGAGATAGCAGCAGTCAACGCAGAGGCGTCAACCAAAAGACATATATTATACGACCTGACGTGAAGAGATCATTTTCTTTTTTTATCTGTAAAGAACCTTTGGTTAATTGGTAAATATAATCACCTCTATTTTCACCACAATTTAGGCATATCCCTCTTTATTTGTCAGATGTACATGAATATTAAAGCTGCTGGCAGGTTAGGGGGCGATGGATTCCTACCACAGTCCGACAATTTACAAGGTGCAGGAGCCCGCGTGTTCTCACGCACATACGTTAACACCTAACATATTGAAGCGCTCACCTGTGTTTCATTAGAATATGTAACGTTAAATGTTCTGTCTGATGGTTATATGTGTGTCGCGGTTATCACTAAGATGTACAATCAGCAACAACATTTGATCGCACCGACGGACTACATCGACTATGGGATCACCGCTTTCCACCCGGATGCTGGCATACATTATCATCGCAAGGTTCACTCAATCCTGGCTTACCAAAACCAAAGCTGGAGTGAGTTCTGGTGGATTCATCTAAAGCATTTGGTGTGCAAGTTCGCTTCTCCGATGGTCGGTTTATCCAGCGTAGGTACTAGGCTTGCATGGCAGACGCATACGGAATTCACGAGAAATTCACAAAAACTATGAATATGGAAAATTTGCGTGAGCAACATTAATGCGACCACTCAGCGACTCCGCTGCCGTTTCTGGCGGCTGGGAAATAAACGGCAGGTAACTACAACACCAGAATGTAT
The DNA here is from genome assembly GCA_001625245.1 of Calycopis cecrops. Taxonomy (NCBI): domain Eukaryota; kingdom Metazoa; phylum Arthropoda; class Insecta; order Lepidoptera; family Lycaenidae; genus Calycopis; species Calycopis cecrops. The sequence goes on from LUGF01012311.1 coordinate 121,438, forward strand.
TTACCTCTTGGTTTCAACAACAGCCGGTAGTGCTAACAACTAGCTAACGAGCAAGAGATCCGTATGTGAGAAAGTCTGTGTCAATCCAATTACCTGCCGCCTTCATAATATCATAAGTTTTAAGTAATAGCTTACGTTATTTTTATTCTATGAGAAGCGGGATGTCCCTAGCTCATAGGGAAGCAATACGTTGTTCAATAAAAAGAGCATAAAATATTTATTTATAACAGTGGGATTATAGGAAACATCAAAAGATAATGTCACAAAGAGTTTAAATCTCACGGGTAAATATGAAGTGCCGATACATTATTGATAAGTTCTCAGGGGTAGAGTATCTAAATATATATATTCCAGAATCAAATATAGTTTCATTGCTTTGCTCTTGATTTTTTTTATATTTAATATCTTTTATTTATTACAGTTGGATACCTTTTTGTATAAGAAACGAGACGGAACTTCAAACGTGTTCACAATATCTGGATTGCTAATTCTCAGCAGATTATGTGTTTAAAAGTAGAATTGTGCTCTCATAATTTAATAGTCTATTTTATCTTGCAAAGTGAATTTATATGGTTTTACTTTATTTTAGAGATACTTTAATCTAAAGCTAACCATACCAATATATAAGTAAACTTTAGGTTCTAAATTCACAAGAACCACATTTCATCTCTCTACACGTGTTACACAACATCGTTACTATACAAACGCTGTTAGTCTAAATTGTATCTAACGTTGCTTTACCTAGGCACGCTCTGTAATTTGGCAGTCTTCACCACTGTTGATTACATAAGCTAACAAAATTACAACTCGCTAACGAATTTGTAATTGTACATGTACATTTGCATGTTGTTTTGGCTTTAAAATTATATAAACTACCTTACACATACACAACTAATTATTACATTTTTATTTACAGAACATCCAAAATTAAAACCTATAAAAGGCGTTAATCAAAATTTATATTGGCTATTTATATATGGCATGTTTGTTATGCAGATGCACTGCCTTTCTTTTCTCTTCCCCCCAATGGGCCACTAACATCTGGCAGATCATAAGAAACGCTTCAGCAAAGCTCTCACATTACGCTGCTGTCATGTCAGCACGAGGTACCGCTCCCGTCGCGCCGACCCAACTCGGCTGCCATGCAGCATGGCACTGACTATCTGCAGGGAGTATTGTATAATCTCAATGTATGACATCTACGAAAAATTTTCCCTAACGTAAATTTAATATTCATACAATGTTACCTTAGCGGTCGTGCCCCTCCGTGTCGGTTGGTGGACTGCCTCACCAGCTGGAGTTACTGCTATGCTGAGATCGCAACGGGGACCAACCTCTACTGGGTGAAAACACCGATTGTCTCGGTACAGGTCCAACAGTTCGGTAACATTGCAGCTAGCACAGATAGCGAACAGATGGCAACCTAGAACGATATGCTCTCACGCTCGGGAAAGGAACTGTGAGGGTGAGTAGAAGTGTGAGTAATTGATATAAAAATAAATAATGGATAAATGAAGGATAATATTATACGATTCTGTATTCCAATTTCATTTATAGGTCAGTTGATAAAATAAGGCTCCCAGCCGCGTGGCTTATAATTGTGTGTGCGATAAAGTTATCAGTGGTCCTCGCAGCGACACACTGTTACGCACTACCTTATTTAATAATACGACTTATAATTCATATTGTGTGTGCGACTACTTTTTTATGGTATAGGGGTGCAAACGAGCAGTCTGAGCCATTTTAATGACGAAATTGTGACAAAGGATAACTTGGCTATAAAGATGCGCTGCTCTCCTTTCTCCTACCACCTCCTTCTCCTCCTCCACCTCGAAACTTGTACAGCAAAAACTAATGCGGTGCCCCTCATATTTCCGCTTGTTTTATCTTCCCCCACTCTTCAACACTTGCAAAACACTTGCTTAATTATGTACTCTTAGATTAACTTTTCTCCGTGTAACAAAGGATTGCTTAAGCCGTGTATTTTGCTTAACTTTAAGGATATACCTTTCATGTGCCATGAGTTTATTATGTCGAAATTTCTCATGTGGTTAAATATAGATATTTAAAGATTACGAGGTCCCGGGTTTCATTTTTGGGGTTAGATATTGTAATTTTTAATTTTTGTAATCTTCAAGTAGTAAATGAACCCAGAGACTGATTACTCTCTGATCGTCTTGGATTATTGTTCCATTTGAAAATGATTAGGGATTAACAATGTCAGATAATCTACTCATATACTTATAACCTTTAGTAAGTATTGGATCATTGGCGTATCTTTGTAAAAACTAGCTGCCATAGATTTTTTTTGTAGTATAAGGAGGCAAACGAGCAATCGGAGCTATTTTCATGACTACCGACACCCATAGACATCCCTACAGAGGCTATACAGATGCGCTGCCCCCTCTTCCTTCTCCTCCATGGGCCACAAGCTGCTTACACACCGCACGAAACGCGACAGCATAACTGTCACTTTACGCCGGTCTCGTGTAAGCGTGAGGTACCTCCCCGGTCGTGCCGGCCCAATTCGGCTGCATGCAAGCAGTGTGGCACTACCTCTTACTGATATATCTACCCTACGTACGACAAGTGTTAAGAAACATCTGTATAGTCAAGTTGTTATGAGACTCCGGGTGTCCCAAAGTAGCTAATTGGAAATATATGCAAAAACTTTTTGTTCAATACAAAAGAGTATACCATACAATGTACTTATTACAGTGGGTTCTTAAAAGGAACATCATAAGGTAAAATCACAATGGGGTTAAATCTCACAGTAAATATCTAGTGATACATTATTGGTAAGTACCCAAGGGTACAACAAAGAGGTACGAATCCCTTTATATATCTCCGTACTGTATTCCTAAATATATTTATATCCGAATCTAAATATAATTTTAGTGCTTTTCTATTGATCTTTTCATCCTTTAATACATTTTATTCTATAACATTTGAATTCGTTTTTGTGTAAAAGGGTTGGAAACGAAACGGGACTTCGAACTCTCTGTGATTGCTAATCCCTAGCAGGTTGTGTTTTAGTAAAGTACAAGCTAGCAATCACATATAGGGTTCACTTTACCTTGCTGTTTCATAAAATTCGTCCATTCATTTATTTATTGTCTCTTTTTATAGAGACAATTTCAATGCCCTATCAGAAGAATAATGGAATTTCCTAGTTAATTTTATTAATTAGTCTATTTAGGATATTCTGTAAAGATACAGCCAATATTGTTTAGTTTATATCTCTGCTGGTGATACGCACTTAATAACAAACATTCTGTTTATGAACTTTTCTTTCCTGCTTCCTGCTAGAAATTTGTAATTCCTGTTTGAATTTAGGGTCTAGGAAATATAACATAATGAAAACAAGCAGCCAGCCCTTGCCAGACATTATTTGTTTTCTTCCGGTCTTTTTGGTGTATATCATACCATAAACGCTTCAAATTTTGTAGTTAATTAAGTAAATAAATTAATTTATATTCACAATTAACAATTTCCTTATTTCATTTCTAAATACTTGTTACACAATTACGTTATCGTACCAATGGTATTAGTCCAAAATTTATCTAAAGTTGCGTTACCTAGTCGGTCTCTGTAATTTTGTAGTCTTCACCCCAGTGTGTTACATAGGCTAACAGAATTACACTTCGCTAACAATTTTGTAGTTACATTTGTTTTGGATTTAAAATTAAATAAATTTCATTCACATTTTAATTATCAACATATTTACATTAACAACATAACATAATCACAAATTAATTAATTTATTTACAGAAATTAAACCTACTAAAGTTCAAAAGTGCTGTTTCATACTTGCTTGGAGTATTCTGTATATCTGTGTAAGCTGATGCCTTACATTAATTAGGCCTGGAAAATTTAAGTATGAAGAAATGTACCTCTCGCTTACACGAGACCGGTATAAAGTGTCACGTTTCGTGCGGTGTGTAAGTAGCCGGTGGCCCATGGTGGTGGGAGAAGAAAGGAGGGCAGCGCATCTGTATAGCCTCTATGCGGATGTCTATGGGCGTCGGTAGTGACGAAAATAGCTCCGACTGCTCGTTTGCCTCCCTATACTATAAAAATATTACCCATCCCTCAATGTCATCCTGAGCTAATATACTAACGAATAGAGTACGTATAATAAAATAACATTAGAAACTTTATTGCATATCTTATGTAAATATATAGGTTATTTAATAGGAATTCAGTAATAGAGTTTTATATTTATATAGATATAAATTTATTAACAATGATGTCTATTAACTAAAAAAAAAACAAAAAACAAAAAAAAAACACGAAATACGAATATAAACTAAAAAAAACATGAAAATAAAACCAGTGTTCAAGCAGCCAAACCTAAATCCGATACTTTTACCTGTATTGTATCAACTAAAGTTCACACGATCACAAATGTTATTCTCGCTTGTCTATTTCGATACAAACAAGCGACACTGGGAACAAACATGTTAGATAAGCTCTAGTCGCAGACTAAAGGCGTGCAACGACGGCGTACAATCAATGTTCAGAGCCGACAACATGAAACCGCGTAGCTCTTAATCCTTTGACTTTCGCATTTCGTGTTGGACCGTGCCCGTGTACGAGAAATTCCTACGTCAAATACACTCCAGATTGCTTCATTTGAACACAGGAATCCAAAATATGTTTAGACTTTAGTAAAGTGAGTAGTTTATTTTTTGCATTGGGGACATTTGAATGAACCACCAAACACAAAACAGACATTTTTAGTATGAACATCTTTATGAACAATAGGATAAGGTGACAAACTTGGTCGAATAACCTTGGGAATTAGGACGGCTGAATAAGTAGGGAGACATTTTTCCGGGAACATTGTTGTATCCCTCATTAAACGATAAAATTGGCAGTAACTTTTAAAGTACCACAATTCCTATTACTTAATAATTACTATTTATATTAAAGTAATTAATACGCTTACACTATTCCTATCACTTAAATTATATAAGGACTTATTAACATTGTTTGATACGTCAACCATAGAAATCAGTTGTTATAATATTATGTTTTACCTCCTTTTCTCTGGCCTGCCCAGCGACCCCCTTCTGGGACATTACCGCCTCAAAGTAAGACGCCGTCGCTTTCAGCATTTATCGCTCTTAATCATTTGAAAAATTACGCTCGAGAGCTTGAGATCTGTCTCTCCAATCACAGCTGCCAAATCGCCACTAACATATGCTGGGTCATATCTTCAAGAGCACCACTTTCATGGCATCATACCACCGTCTCCCGGAAAACCCGACACGCATGCGCATTGAAATATCAATAGTCGTGTGACATTTTATGATCTTTCTATTTATTTATTTGTGTATTTTATTTTTTGGAGTACAATTTAAATCAAAAATTAAATAATCGATTTTATCAATCTATTGATAAGTTTAATGGAACCACTGCTTCATATGGTCTCCAATCTCACTTCTTTACTTCAGATTATTGATATAGGTACATTGAAAAATCTCTATTAGAGTTTTGGTCTGACCAGGAAAGCTATGAAGAATGCAGCCCCCCCACTATGCCATTTAAATCACTAAAATATGAATATAAAGATTAGTTTAGATTTAGTAAATGGTAGTGCCTTGTTGCAATGCAGCCGACTCTTATGAAAGTAAATTGACTCTTATGATCGTTGTGTCAAAATTATTTAAACAATAGCTGTAATAACAAAAAGAGTCGACCCGTGTTGTTAAAAACTTCGTTCATTTCTATCGTCGTTAAAAAGTTCTGATACATACAATATAAAACTCGAATTTTTTTTTGATCGTCAAAACATAAACAGATAAATAATTGATGCCTCTCGTTTCGGAGTGACAAGGCAATTAATACCGTAAAATATATTCTAACCTGTTTTTGTCAACTGACCTGGTAGGGCCACAAAAAGCCGCTGGGTACAGACATCTTTTAACTATGAGCCGTGGCGCTAACTAGGGAGAGAAAGCTTTGGACAATTGTGAACATGTTTTACCTGCTGCTTATGCTAAAACCGATGAAAAAAGAGAAGCAGGCTATCATAAGGGTTCTGTATTTCAAACTTCATGGTGATTTACTATACAGACCTACTTTTCAAATCGCCAACGGTCCAACACAAACATTATTTATCATCACCGGCATCGGGGCAGAGCCTGGAAGTTTTCAACCAGTGAGCAATAGCCAATTCCTGCTAGTAATAGATACGACCCCAAGACTTGTCATATGGCCTCATAGATAAGTTTAGCCACTCACCGTGCATGTTAAGTATTTTTCTGCGAGACAAGATTCGAAATTAGGTGATCAGTACCAGAATGAAAATAATTGACTGAGTGGGTAATTGATTGACTGATTGAGAGTAGCAATAGGTAGGCTATATGTCTGAAGTTCTTATGACCATTTTTTTATAGCATAGGAGACAAACGAACAGTAAGGTCACCTGACGTAAAGAGATCACCTACGCCCACAGACGTCCATAACACCAGAGGTCTAACAGATGCGTTGCCGACCTTTGAGGAAAGAATAAGGCCTTAACTTTTTATCTCTGTTGCTGATGCTGATATCAATGTAAAAGACAAGACAACCCACGCCTATTCTACATTTCATACTATAAAGAAAATTACTGGCGACGTCTGTAAAAGCAGTCGTTTTTCTTGTTTCCATTCTTCTTAAACCAATTTTCCCCTTTTGTGGATCACTTATGTCATCAGTTAAGAGATAATGCTTGCTAACAGTTAGTTACTAATAGTTACTTGCTAATAGTTACTTCTTGCCAAATTTTACAACTCCAGGTCAACGGGAAGTACCCGTAAATTTTAGCTTTTCGACAAAGTACGTTTTCATACAAAATTTGTGCATAATTGGCTATAACTTTTTATTTCGTTAACTTAGAAGTGTAACTTTTTTCAAGGCATCAAGACGTAACTGACCTTCGTATTTGACAAAAATTTCAGCTTAATCCCTTCACGCGTTTTAGAGAAAAAGGTCTTGACAGACGTACAGACAGACCGACAACAAAGCGATCCTATAAGGGTTCCGTTTTTTCTCTTTGAGATACGGAACCCTAAAAAGAACTAATCTAAATTTTAATATAAAATCCCGCCGCCTACGTAATTTTATGAGTATATTATGCTCGCTTTATAACCGGTATGTCAATAATAGCTATAAAGCGAGCATACATTAATATATTAAGCGACACACTTTGAACATAATCGTCTTAATGTACATTTATTCCATTTTTAAATTCCTATTTATTCTGTATAAATGTCCTTTTCCCAGAAAATGTAAAACATAATATAAACTCCACCGGTTTTTGTGTTACCATAATTGTGTAATCGATTAAGTATATTACGTGAACAAGTAGAAACATTTTGCTTTTATTTTATTTATTTTATTACTTAAACTAACGCTCTCGCCAACTTACTCCCCAAGTCAAACAGGCGTATATAAGTTTTATTTCAATCAAAATCAAAATCAAAATATTTTTATTCAAAATAGAATTTGAAAAATTGCTTTTTGAACGTCAAAAATTTCCATCTACCACCGGTTCAACCCTAGCCCTGTCCTGAGAAGAACCGGCGAAACAAACAATAAGATAATATGTATCTCTTTGAATAACGGACACTATTCTAAAAATAGCAGATCGTAGCAAATGTCAAAAGTAACAAAAAGTTAAGTATCTGGGGCACGATTACAAGCAACTTAGTCCATTACATTAGATAAGCGTGAGAGAGAAAAAGTTCGCAAGTTACATCATAATTTTAGTTCGTAATTGTGTTCCTTGGTATTGAAGTAAACACAATGCTTATCTTAGCCATAATATTTCTTGACTTGTCTCGTTTTCACCCGGGACATGAAATTTACTTGTCGGACGCCTGTCGCAACACGTAGTAAGCAGGGTCCGTAAGTGATGTGGAACCATAAGGGATCTTTTATATTTCATTGTATCATGGGGTCCGCTGAGTTTGTTTCGTCTGTTCTTCTCAGGATAGGGCTAGGGTTGAACCAGTGGTAGATGTAATTGTTGACGTTAATTTCTGTAATTCTATTTTAAATAATAATATTTTCATTTTCAAGAGCCATGTTTCCTGGTCAGTACGGCTTATATTTATAACTATATAATAGTAGCAGAATACATAAAGGGCTAATAATAATACTAGTTGGTGCCTGCGACTTCGTTCACGTGGCGTAGTAATATTATAATAATGTGAGTTGTTACTGTTTGTTTGCAGTGTGTCGAAATTCAGATTTCCCGTAGGAATGAGCGATTTTACCGCAGTAAAAAGAGTTTTTGATGTTGACCAGGCTTAGTAACTATACACCACAAAAAGTTTCATTCGAATCCGTCTAGTACTTTCAAAGACAAACAGCCCGGATAAACAGACAAACAAAAAAATTAAAAAGCTTTATAAACTGTTCTAATACTATCGTATAATTGCCCCTAATCAGTTTTTCGTAAATATATTCAATGTGCAGACACTAGGATTTTACTGATTTATTATAATTATGTATAGACATAACGACAGAATACCGAACTGTTTTTGAAGTGGTGTCTTCTGGAACAAGTAAGAGGTTGGGTCTTGCTGCATTGTAGCTGAATCGGACAGGCGTGACCTCTCCCTCACGTGATACCGTTGTAGAGTTGCAGTTGTGCTGGCGCGTTGTTATAAACAATATCCTATTTTTATTATTTACTTCTTTTTAAAATTCTGATTTCCAATATTTCTGTGTAACATGTGCAAGTGACCAAGGGTCAAGGTCAAGGATCAAGCCCAATCTTATACTCCTTCAGTCAAGTCTCACATTGCCGTGTCGTGTAGGCTCGTAAGTTTAAGTTAATCTATGATTTTCAAAAGAGGGTTAAATCAACTCTCTCAATAATTGTTTTAAATAAACCAGTAATAACCGTGAAGCTTTAGAAATAATTATTTTGTAAATTCTAAAGTCATCAGTCACAATATAACAGTGTTAATATTGTACAAGAAATTATAACGAAAATAATTCTGAAAACAAAATTTAATTTGTTCCATGATCGAAAGTTGATTACAGAAATATAAAGTTCATGCAAACTGCTTTGATCACAAACTTTACATTAATTGAGTAATATTATTAAAAAATACCTATATATTATTAATATTTATAATTTCATCTCATTTAAAAAAGCAATGATGCCGCAAAAATGTCGTCAATATCAATATCATGTAGAACGACCAAAAAAATTTTATTTTCTTAAAACAGCCATTTTAGTAAGATAAAGTAATACTTTATTTTATTAATTATGCTGAATTTATACACATATTGGAATTAGACCGATACGAGCTTCACTGCTGTAGCATGTCTCACCGTGTATAAGTAGCCGGTGGAGCCCATGGAGGCGTAAAGAGGAAGTCGGGCAACTTATTGGTATAAACTCTATGCGGACGTCCATGGGCGTCGGTAGTCCTGATAATGGCTTCAACTGCTCATTTTCCCCCTTATACAATAAAAAAAGCATAAACTAATAATCTCTTCATTTTTATATTAAAAATTTGTTAATTATTGAAGACACCATATGCTATCGGTACCGGTAACCGATTTCTCATCTCGATTTTATGAGCTCAAAAACTCTTTCTTAATCGGAACACTTTCTTAACTTGCAACAAAACTTTCACGAAATCAAAAGTCTGGAAAAGTATTTTCGTTTTAGTTTCAAGCCTTGGAAAAGCGTTAAAGCATTTAGTTCTGAAATGCTATTTAATTAGGTTTATACAGTAAGAAAAGAAACCTCGCTTTTGTTTCTTGTGACTTCAAAGCAAAGACACTCGATTTGATGCTGATCCTGGACTTCCATACCATCCATATATTTGAAGACAATATAGATAGCCAGTGGAAAATTATCATAAAATTAACTTTGGCTAAAACCTAGAGAAGATTCAAGATTCTATTTATTACTTTTAGTTTAAATCACAATCAACCCTATTTGTCCACGAGTAAATATCCTTCATGACAATTATCTTATATCCGTCGACCACCTGTCCAAACCAGGGGGTTCGAGGGCACCTAGAGCGAGCACTTATTACTATTTGACCTAAAGTAATTAGTTGTAGACAAAATAAATAAGGTCTGTCATTCCTATCTTGAATCTTGAATCATGCGCACACTTTGTATGTCATCGCCCCGTAGCTCGTAGCTTTGACATCACAGCTCGTCATTTAAGCACCAGCGACACTTACTCACTTTTTTACTACACAACTTAAAGGTCTTATTTATATTTTTGCATTCTTGTGCTTGCGGCTTCATGACATTCAGTGTTTAGAACGTGTCCGTACAAATTACGAACCTTTTCTAAGGAAGCGGACGCATGTATCTTAAGTTGTCAAGAAACTTTACGCCATTGTTATCCAGTCCAAAGAGTTCTTAGCTTCTTTGTTGTTTGGCGAAGAAAGTGAATTTGCAAACTTTGGACTAACATATTACAGTGAGATTTATTTGAATATAGCTCATGAGACTGTTGGCTAAATAAAATATACAACAGTTTTAAACCGACTGCACCCATAAAACATTTTCCTAATACCTACTTACTCCACAGGAACACTATGGCCATATTTTTCGGGATAAAAACAATCCTATGTGTTAATTCAAGTTACTGTCTATGTGTGTCAAAGTTTCATGACAACCGGTACAGCAATTTTTACGTGAAAAAGTAACAAACAAACATACAAACTTTCGCATTTATAATATTAAAAGCAGGATATTTTATTAATAGATTCCATATTTCACTATAATCAACAACTTTTTTGTTATCTCATTTGGACCATTCGTCATCTAATCAGCCGTATGTTTATAGGTTGTGCTATAGTCACTACCCAGGTCTTGTAGCCTGATTCAACTACAATTAAATAATTGCAATACTTCTTACAAAGCAGAAATACAGAAAGTATTTAATTAACATTTATTTAAAATAATTTTTGTAAACAATATTATTCTGTATTCAAAATCATTACTGCCGAACATGGCAGGCCCTGAATATATAATTAATTCTATATCGCATCTCCTTTGTAAATGCCTCTTGAGGTGACGGAAATCGGGCCTTATTATTGGATTTGTATGTCGGATATATGATCAATATATTAGATTTGATTTCCAACACCCGTTCAATGACTAAATCCGATTTAGAGACAAGTCAACGAATATTTAAACAAAATCTAAAACGGTATGAAATTAAGGTTGACTTATTAATTATATTCTAGTATTTTGTAAGAAACTGTCGAATCTAAGTAATATGTAACAAACAGTTTACGTTCACAAGTTACAGACAACATCAGAATCGCAATTAAGATTGAGCGCGCTGCGTAATGAAGATAAATTGCTTTTATACGATAATTTAACGAGAATATAGGCGACTTGTGGCCTTTTTATTTAAGATTATCTGTAAAACAATGAAGTCTTGTTGTTTCGCTACATTTGCTATACCTATGTCATTTTGATGTTGTGATTTAAAAATGACGTCTCCTTTTTTGTTAATACACAATAGAAATTCCCTTTTTATACAACCTCGTGAAAACGTAAGAAAGCAACTGTTTTGACTTTATGCCTCGATAATCACTTCGTTACAGCCGTTTTGCAATATAAAGTAAATAAAATAGCCATAGAATAAAGAATAAAACTTAAATTTTAAATCGAGATTCTGATTAACAATCAAAGTGTAAAGAAATTTCTATATTATTATTGCTAGCAATAATCTTAAAAGAAAACTATTTTTAACTCATAAATTGCCGCTCAAAAAGCTCATGTGAGCGAAGTCGCGGGCAAAAGCTAGTTGATTATAAAAAAAAACAGTTCTTCAAAATTTGTGTGATTCTGGATGCTTTGAAAGTAAATTGTAGGAGGAATAAGTTAAACGAATATCAACAAAACTTTAACAAACGATCAAACATCTCGATAGAACTTGTAACAAAAAACCTTCGAACTTTCAAGGCATATTTAATTGTGAAACGGGCCAACTGTCATTGTTAGCTTTAGTTTTAACAACTAATTTCAATAAGAAACCGTTAAAAATAACTAAGTATTTTAGAATTATAAAAATAAAAGTTTGTTTAAGTAGTAGTCAAACCATTAGGGCTAAAAAGTGTGTATTTTTATAATAAATACTAACTTCAAATAATACGTAGTATGTTATGGGTTAAAATGAAATAATTACTATAAATTAAAATATAATTTCCCTGACAATACTTGAATGGAGCCTGAGATATTTATAAACTAGCCAAGGCGGTTCCTTTTCTTTTTTTGTTGACGCAAGGGAGTGCTTTTACGCACGCTATCCAGGAGCCCGGGTGGCTCAACAGGGTTCAGTGTCGGACTCGACAACTGGGTTGCCCCTACCGACTAAACCCCTGCGGGTGCCTTCAACCGCTATGATTGGAGGGCCCCGGATCTGAAAGCAACAGGGTGCCTTCAATCGCTATGATTGGAGTGCCCCGGATCTGAAAGCAACAGGGCGCCCCCAGCGACAGGCTGGCCTCGGTGAAAAAGTCAGACTCTTCCTCCTTAGGGACTGTCCGGCTGCCTCTGAACAGTCCCTAACTCCACGTTGGAACCATGCAATGGGGTCAGGTTCTCATCCTAACCCCTGGTCTCAATGCTCCAACGGAGCACACCACGCCGGTCGTCCGAATCCACGCCGCCATCTGCTGATTCAGAGGGACGGGTGGAGGACAGCCGGCATTGGCTGGTCCCATCCGCTGGGCGGCGGACCAACCATTAAACGGTCGCAGAGGACAGGGAGGACGGCAACGACACACCGCATCTCCTCTTCCTCTGCAGCCCCACCGCCAACGCAACAGATGGTGCGCCCCCATTCGGTCGCTGGAGATAGGGTGCACGGCAACGACACACCGAGACACCTCTCCTCCCGCGACCCCTCCTCCATGGACGCATCCAGAGCGGGCCCCAGCGAAGCGCGGTGGCGGTCCCTACCTCAGTCTAATTCCGTTACAAACTAAACGACTGGGTCAAATGTTGCTAATAATAAAATATTCTATTGCCGTTAGTCTTAAGACGTGATCTGATTTTTAATGAATAAATGTTATAAGTTTCTATATAGATAAAACAATTAAATAGAAAAACAAAAAAGATAAAAAAGTACAATATTAACTTAACATTAGACCGTCCATTACAAAATACTTTTACAAAAATATGTTTATGGATGAACTCCCGTGAATGCATATTACGATTCTACTGAATATATTTTTAAAACGAAACACGCTGTATTTAATATGCGCATTTTAATATCGTAATGCGTCGAAACATAAAATGAACTAGCGACATTGGTAATGCATTTGGTGATGTCGAAAATAAATAATGTATAAGTGAACTTTTTTATTTACGGCTTATTATATGGTTGTAATGAATTATTATTGGCTTTTCTCCTTGCTGCTTTGCAGCTGAAACGGTTCGTCAATATTTTTTACAACTTACTTCTTTTGACCGTACTTTCTTTCCGTCTCGGGGATGTGACTTTTTTACGTGGGTTGATTTCGAATTGATTTCAAACCATCGAAAGGACTTCCAACGCCTGTAAACGTATGAGTGAGACAAAAACCAAGATATTCAAATCCAATTCATAAAGTTCATAAATAGTTTTACACGTAATTCTTAACTAGCACGTGTAAATAATTAAAAATAAAAGGTTTAGTATATTTAGAATTATTTCATAAAACTCAGAACTAAGTAGTAGTAGTCGGTTTTTTTTTTCACAAAAGGGCTAACGTCGAACAGGTGCGTACCTAATGGTAGATCATGTATTTGTTGGCGTTCAAAAAATAATTTTTAAAAATCTATTTAGAAAAAAAAACGTTCATTTCATATTACATTAGTAAAGTTTGACCAGATGGTAATTTATGCATCCTAATATATAATTTCTACCGGTTCCGGCTGTACAAGGAGTCTTCGAGCTACAGACTGACTCTTACATTAATACAATATAAGGTGTGGGAACAAGCACGGTCATGTGATCCGCTACACACGTAATCATTTTTATGTATCATAATGGACGTTTGTTTAAAGAGATACTTGCGGTTACAGATATTAAAACCTTCATAAATACGTATATTTTCATATTTATGAAGTCACTTTTCGGTGAGACACATTGTATAATATAATTATAATAGTTTTATATTTGTTGCTCTCAGTACACCTACTGGCAACAACTGAATACTGACCATATTATCAAAATCCCTCTTTAACAAGACTACCTTTTGCAATTTATGTACAATATGTAAGTAAATAGCTTAGTAACGTTAAGCTTTTTTATTTTGTTTAATTTCGATAGGCGTTAGAATCATAGTAGAAATAACTCACTCGTCAGAACATAGCGTTTAAAATTCGTGACTGAACTAAACTAAAATAAACCAATAGCAGACGCAATAAAAATTCGTGTTATACGAACAAACGGCTCACCGGTACTAGTAGGGCTGTCAGGAGTTTGTATTTTATATTAATAACAAGAGTTTTTTTTTCTTAACCGGACTTAATTCGAAACGCACACATATATACACATACTGTCATGCTCCACAGAACGACATCATCAGCATCAGAGAGTGCAATTCACGAATGTTCCACTACATACTCCCCTCATTCCCAAACCTTCCCTAACACTGTAAAAAAAAGTAGTAGGAAATGACCAAAAATTCCTTCCTTCTTTTAATAGAGTAGCGTATAGGCTATTTTTTAGCCTCCACCCCCGTCGAAGATGCTGCTGCATTGTCGTGGTGGTGGGGCAGGACAGTGATGCCAAGACCCAAAATTATATTAAGATTATTAACTAATTATTGTCAATAGCATTGTTGTATACCAAATAAAGTAGTAAGAATTGCCTAGTATATAAAACTTTTAGGTGTGACAACCCTACATTATCCTCTTCACTCCGTTTTACCGAGTTTTTGTCTTACTGTATTTACGAAGGAGCAGCTGTACGGAGCCCAATATTATGGATTACTCAAATAGCTGTTCTTCAATACATATTCGTTTGAGTTATGCCTTGTAGGTGAGTAATGTTAACATTAGCAATTTTGGCATCTGTTTTTCTAAATATAAAGCTATATAACTCAAGAAGATTTTAACCAATTTTATGGTTTTTGTACTTTAAATTGCGTTTTTAAATATGACATTTTATTGATAAAAA